>PVLC010001469.1:0-118227 GCA_004027655.1 Graphiurus murinus
GGTACTGGGGATTGAACTCAGGGGCATTCTACCTCCGATCTATACCCCCAGCCCTATTTTTTAATTCTTTATTTTGAAACCGGGTCTCACTAAGTTGCGGAGTGCCTCACTAGGTAGCTGAGGCTGGCCGCGAACCCGGATCCTCCGGTCTCAGCCTCCCGAATGCTGGGATTACAAGCGTGCGCCACCACGCCCGGCTCCCTTTTTACTTTTTATCTTGAAACAGGGTCTCACTAAGTTGCTGAGGGCCTAAGTTGCTGAGGCTGGCCTCAAATATGCAACCCTCCTGTCTCAGCCTCCCAAGTACTGGTTACAGGCATGCATCACCATGCCTGGCTAACTTAGACTATCTTGACTGCTATACTTTGTCTAATATATTATTGTAATCCAGTAGTAATAACTAATGGTCTTTTTTTAGTCTGGGACATTTTATCATGGGCTGATTTTAATTAAGAATTGTCCTTAAAAGTGAACCTGAGGGGGAGGGAGGAGGAGGGGATTGGGGTGGGAATTGGGGAAGGGGTCAAATGAGAATTGTGTGCAAATATGTTGTTAACAACTCGTACTTAACAAAGATGTATGCTATATTGCACGAATTACTACAATAAAATTTTTTTTTAAAAAATTAATGGGATTCAGAACATGCTACCCCCAATTAGACACCCTGGCCTTTGAGCAAATGGCAGAAGTAGGAAGGCCTTTCTGGCATTCTCCAGCTCTTCTCCCCTAAAGCAGATCACAAAAGACTTCTCTGACCACCTTTTAAAACAGATCATTAGAATCTCATGTGAAAGACAAAACACTAAACCTGGAGGAAAGGAATATCCTTATCTTTGAGGGCAAAAAGACAGATAGAAGAATCTGAATGAACAGTCTTGCTAAGTCCCCCTCCTCCAGTTTATTACCATTAATTCATACCTCATTTGTCCATTCATATTTCTCCACGACTGTCCACTGCCACTAACCCCAGATAAAAATATGTGCCAGTTTCCTTGAGTTTTCACTGCTGAAGGCTCTTGTGTCATATAAAACTCATATTAAGTCAACTTGTATGTTTTTGTCTTGTTCATCTGCCTTTTACAACAGGTGCCTCAGCCAAGAGAACCTTGTGATGGGTGAGAAAAGGATACTGCTTTGTCTCCCTTACAATATTGTTAAACATTCAGAGAGTCATTGGCAGCATATTGCTAATAAGCTTTTCAAACAAGTATTCATCTATGACACTGAAAAATAAACCAGTGGAAGAAACAATTTCATGGATAGCAGCCTATGTAAGGGGATCCACAAGGAAGGAGAGGAATGGCTGAATTTATGAGAACCTTCTAATGTCTTCCAGCCTCAATTGCCTCTAAAGACCACAGCTTCAAAACCAATTCTTTCTACTAGGACAGGCCTGTCAGACAAGTACTGATCTTGGCAAACTATGAATCGGTATGGAGAGGTTGAAAGCTACTCAGTGATTGCATCCCGATGCCCATTCTGTGCAAGGAGCTGGGTACTCCATTTCACAGATTTCAGGGTCCCTTTGGGCTTTCTTAGTCTCCACTGGCAGCTGTAGGCAAGAAGATGCCTGCAGTGAATAATTCAAGAATTCAGAACCAATTTTTAGTTCTGTGCATGACAAACACTCAAATCCAGCCTCCCCAAGCCAAATCATGTCCACATGTGTATCTGAAAGGTTTTCCATCAAAGCCAGGAAGACTATTTTGAGTACAGCTGAGGATCCAAAATCTATGTTTTAACTTAATATCTGTATTACAATTTTCATCTGGAATTGACTCTAAAAATTCTGGATTGAATTTCCAAAGATGACATTTGAGTGAACAAGGACTGGACACAGAGATGCACATGTGTTTCTCCCAATTCAACATAAAGTAGGATGGACTCAGACACTAACACAGTGGTTGTGCTCATCACCACAAATAATATTGGCTTTTGCACCTAATAGAAAAATCAATGAGACAAATTTGAAATCAGAATGCTCCTTATCTTTTGATTTCTAGTTATCTCCCTCTTCTCCACTGCCTGGGTGGAGCTAGGGTTTTGTACTAGAAATTAAGCAATGCAACTTAGATAGTAAAAGAGAACAAAAAATATTTAACATTTATTAAATGCAATCAGTTCAAATAAAGTGCACCTGGCAAAGTTTTTCTATCTTTTGAATGAGTAAGGATACAAAATTGAAAGTGATTTCAATAGCTTCTACAGTTCTACTAATGTCTGTCTATAGTTGACAGATAAAGAGCAATACTTTTTTTTTTAATATATGTGGTAGTGGGCATGGAACCCAGGGGCATTCTATCTCTGAGCTACACCCTCCAACCCCATTTTATTTTGAAACAGGATTTCACTAAGTTGCAGGTGTCCTCACTAAGTTGCTGAGGCTGGCTGCAACTCCGTCATCCTCCTGTCTCAGCCTCTCAAGTACTGGAATTATAAGCATGTGCCACCATGCCCAGCTCCTCAATACTTCTTATCAGCCTGTATGTTGGTATACTCCAACATCACCAGCCCTTACGTACCGTTAGAAAAAAAATTACAAAGGGTAATATCTTTCTTAGGAATTTAAGCTTTGTTAATTTATTATGAAAGCCCAATTTTTAGATGTAGATATATTTTAATGCTAACATCTTTTAATCAGTCTGCACATTTTAACTATTATGCTTTGTACATTTTTTAAAATATAGTAATAGGTTTTAAATGAATGTTATGGAAATTACACTAGTCTATGATTACACCAATTAAATAAAAACCAAAATTATCTACATATCAAGATTGTGATATAGTCTTTAAAAGTCTTTGGAATACAGTACACTTATGGAAACCATGGAATGAGGACATGATGGTACACAAACCCACAGAAATAATTTAAAGTACCTTTAAGGCATACTTCCTTTTTAAGTCACTTGAGATATACCATTTTCATACCATGGGAGAGGGGATACCAAACCACATTCATTAACCATTGCCAGGAAATAGCTCTGCAGATTCTGTTTGTGACTACTTTGGTTCTGCAACAGCTGGGCATGTGGGTGGCACACATCAGGTCAGCTAGTTTCCAAAGATGGATGCAGACCCCAGAAGCTCTGCAAATCCTCCTGGCTCTGTGGGGAGTCCGAGGTCCCTGGGGAGGCCACTTCTTCTCCTTTTTCTGCTCTAGCCATGGAGCTAGAGTGTTGGAAGAAGGGTAGGATGGAATGTGCATGGAATGGGGGAAGTGTCTGAGAACACATTCCAAAGAGCAAAGGAGCAGCCTGTTCCTCCCTTCTGTTCCAACAACTGCTGTCCTTCATGCTTCCACCAGTCTAGTTTTGAGATAGAGGGAAACAAGAGAGAAGTGGGAAAATATGCAGTGGTTTTGCTGCTTAGAAGTGGGTAAAATGTAAAAGCCATCAAGAGAAGAGCAGGAGTCTTATCTCCATGTGGCCTGTGTAATATCCAGTGTAATAGACTAGGTTAATACTATTCTTCCCACTGGACACCACAGAGGTTCACTTCTCTCTCATATCCTTTGCAGCCCAGAGTACTATCAGGGCAGTTGTCCCTCCTGTGGTGACTCTGCAATCCAGGCTTACGGAGAAGGCTCTGCTGCCCCACTGCTCCACCCTCCTGGCTGCATGATCTGAAAGACATGGTCCCTTGGTAGCCATGGCAATAAGATACAGCAAGATATCCTATTGTAGCCCTGGTGATGAGGGCTATAGGTGATATAAGTCATTCCTACTCATATTTCATTGATCACCTCTAGACACTTCTAGACAATGCCTGACCTCAAAGACCTGTCCTTGTGTATGTAGACGTAGAGGGGAATAGGTATTTATGAACATTAGAGCATGTTCTCTTATCCTCTGAATCAAGTTCTAGTTCTAAAAAGCCTCATCTTTCCAAGAGGATGCACATGACCATTCTTTGATGTCCAGTTGTCTCTGTTCTTGCCTCTGGATTCTAGTCTCCTTTTTGAAGGACAAATAGAGAGGAGAGAAAATAGAGAATTGTATGCCTTGTGGACTCTGCAAACAAAGTTGGTTCTCTAAATGTTTGTATAGGGGTCAAGTTTGCTCACCTGCTAAGTTAGGGGCCAGGCCAACCTGCCCAAGGACTCTAGAGGCAAGCCCACCTGTAGACCATACAAGACCACTTGCCCTGAATTTCTGGGCAGGCTGACTGGAGAAGGAAGGAATTTCTTCTTCACAGCCAGTCCTTTGATGGTATCATGATTTCCTGATTGTTTATGATCCCTGTGGTATTGCACTGGTGTGTTTTTACAGACCCCCCAGGCCATCTCCCAAAGTCCCCAGGCTCCAGATCTGCCTAGGTTTCTAGACCTGCCCTACTGCCAAGCTGACCCCAGCAGCCCCAAGTCATCCCCCACCAATTGAACTCCAGGCTGCCCCTGCAGCCTCAGGTAAGCCTCCTGCTACCAGGTACCAGCCAGGGCTCAGAGCTACAACTAGGAATCCAGCTTCAGGTCTGCCCCAGCACCAAATTGCCCCTATTGCTCCAGACTCTCATCTTAAGTAGCTGAGCCTCCATGCCCTTCTCAATACCAGGCCTGCAGACCCCAGCTCCAGGTCATCCCCTAACTAAGCTAGTTGACCCCTGTGCCAGGCCAGCCTCCAAACTGGCCCCTTTAGCCCAAAGCTCTAGCAGACTCAAGTTCCAGATCTGTCCTCAATGGATCTCAACACCAGATCAGTCCCTAGGGACCCAAGCTCCAGAACTACTTCTGGGGACCCAGGTATCAGACTGACCTATAAAGCCCAGCCATTAGGCCCATCCCTGGGCCAAGTCACCCTCTATAGCCCCATCCTCAAGATCATCCCTCACGGACCCATACTATAAGCTAGTTCCCATGACCCATGACTCCAGGCTGGCCCCTGTAGCCCCAGGCTCCCATGGCCTCAGCATGTTCCAGAAAATTTGGGTTCCAAGTTCACCTCAGTAGACCCCAACACCAGGTTGGTCCCTGGTGTTGGGACCCTTGCTTTCCCCTACAGAATCAGCTTCATCCTTGCCCTACTACCAGGCCAACCTCCATGGACTTAAGCTCCAGACTTAAACCCATGGATTCAGACATCATGCCAATTCTATTACAAAGTCAACTCCTATAGATTCCAGTTCAAGACATACCCCAGCACCAGGTTAACCCCAGTCTACAAGGGTAGACTTCAGGCCTATCCTTGTAAATCAAGGTTCTGAGACCACCCTGGAGACACCGTTCTGAGACCTACCCTAGTGGACCCTCACACCAAGCCAGCCTTAATAGACTCATGACCAAAGCCTGCACCCATGGACTCAGTTTTCAGGCTCACCCTGTGGACCTAGGCTATAGGCTCAACCTCATTAACCCAGTCAACAGGTCTTTTCTAGTGTACTCCAGGGTCAGACTGTCTCCTGTGGATCCAGGACCCAGACTCCAGCAACTAAATCTAGGAGTTGGGGTTGCTTACCTGCTAATTTAGGCACCAGACAAGCCTATCCAATGACTATCAACAAGCCTACCTATGGACCATGCCAGACCACCTGTCCTTAATCTCTGGAGAGGCTAACTGGAGAAGGACTTCCCCTGCCAAAGCCAATCTGTAAAGACTGAGACAAGTCTCTACTTCTTCAAATGCATAGACAAACCAATGTAATGCCATAAGGATCATGAACAATCAGGGAAACATAATATCATCAAAACAATCAGAGAACAAAATAAAGCACCAGTAGCCAACCCTAATTAAAAAGATTTACAAACTACCCAACAAAGAATTCAAAATAATCATCTTAAAGAAGCTCAGTGAACTACAGAGGATGCAAATAGATGAATAAATGAAATCGGTAATAACACATGAACAAATGAGAAGTTCAATAGAGAGATAGAAACCATGAAAAAGAACCAACTAGAAATCCTGGAGCTAAAGAGCAAAAACAAAGATATGAAAGCAAACCCATGTAAATGTTCACTGAATTATGAGTAGATAAACAAAATGTAGTACATTGGAATTGTATTTGGCTTTAAGAAGGAAACCCTGTTCTTTGCAACAACGTGGTTGAACCTGAGATACATTATGCTCAGTGGAATAAGGAAACACAGAAAGACAAATACTATTTTTTATTTATACAAAAAAGTCAAATTCATAGAGGCAGAGAGTAGGGATGAAGGAACAGGATGGAGAGATGTGTCAAAACAAAAGTTGAGTTGGGATGAATAAATTCTGGAAATCCATTGTACAGTATGGTGACGATAGTTGATAATATACTTGAAAATTGCTAAAAAATACATCTTCAATGTTCTCACAACAAAAAATGATAAGTATATGAGGACATGAATGTTAAGTCACTTGATATAATCATTTTATGATGTATACTTATATCAAAACATCAGACTATATACGATAAATATTTGTAGTTTATGTTTGTCAATTATGTGTTAATTAAAAATAAATACAATTTTTAAAATAATGAAAAAATATTAATTTGTGAGAAATAATGCAGATTATTGGATTTTTTAAAAATATCAATTCATGTGTTTCAAAACAATGTTGTGGGAAGAACTTATGTATTTATCCCCAAGTTGTCAGTAAAGAAACTAAGACTCAAAAGGATACATAAAGCAAGTTTAGGGCAGAAGCAGGAAGAAGTGTTAGGGACAGTTTCCAGTAATTTCAGGGTTCTGCAAACCCCTGGATAAGACCATATTCCAACACAGGCCTAATCTTTTCTACATGTTAGATGTCACTTGCCTTTTATCCCAATGGTTATTTTCATTCCTAATAATATCTGGATTAGTTTTCCCTAAGCATTTGCTGACAGTCCTTGGGCTCTTCACCTGCCTTAAACCCACCAAACTTGGGAACCCAAGCCATGCATGTCCTTATTTTGGATCATGGACACAGTATTTCTATGGGTCCCTTAAGGCTTCTTTTCTATCCCTCAGAGCCAACTCACACCCCATGGGTGCCCAACTAATCCCTGCCTCACCTACCCATGAATAGGGTTCCAGTTCAAACCAGCTCACTGTGTGGTAGTTGGTTTGGTGCCCTGAGCCGCGCCTCAGTGATTACAGGTGGGCATGAGAGGAAGGGATGGAAGGGCTCCCTGAGGGGTATGGGTTCATTGGCACAAAACTGAATGCTCCCTTTAGCCCAGCAATTAAAAGCTAGCCTTCAAAACAGAGAGGCAAAGACTCCTATTTGCCAAGCTACTTAGAAGAAGAATGTAAATGCCAGCAGTCCAGGCTGCCAGCAGGACAGCTGGAAGGTATAGGGACTGGCCAGGCAGGCGAGGCACTGTGCAGGAGGAAGGGAGGGAGCAGGAATGTCTCCCAACAACATGTTTGAGAACAAGCAGTTATTTTCTCCAAAGTCATGTGTGAGACTCAACATGTGCTTGAAAAAGAAAAGAGTAAAACCAAGAGAAAGAGAAAAGTTAATTACTGGAAAAAGCAGGTATCTCTTTGGGAGTTTCAGAGGGCAGCAAAAGACTGTCTACCAGTCTGTTAGTCTTGGCAGATGCATATCTGTGAATCTGGCCAGTCAAGCTTTCCAAGGCCCTGCTTCTGGAAAATATGGCAAGGATTTAACCTGAAACGTGGACTGTGTATAGTTCTGGTCTGACTCAAGTCAGAGGGAACCCTGGAATTCCTGACTGAGGTTCCTCGGCACATAGGGTCACTCAGGTGGCATTGTAACAGATTGCATGGAAAAAATTATGGGAACATATCTCCAAGTAGACTGAAATCTCCCAGGAGACAGGTTCATCCAAGGTTTTTTGTCTCTTTCTCTTGCAGCCTGAGTATTGCTCTGACCCATGGGTGATGGATGAGAAAATTCCTTATTGACAAATGAGAGGCTTCTTGCCCAGCACCCTCCCCAACCACCAGAGGTCAGACTATCTGAGTAGAGTGCTTATCTTTGTCATAGCTATTCAGAATTCCGTGAGAAATACAATCTCTCTTCTTCATGCCTATAGGAGTTGCCTCATTTAGAAATGTCTTTGGCTATAGGTAGCAGAAAACATGCCTTGTAGCACCTAAAACAAGTACTGGTCTATTATTCTCACATTATGAGATTTTGAATCTATTTGGCAGCTGGGATCAATTCAGTAGATCAGTAGCATCATGGGTAGCATCTCTGGAATTCTTTTACCTATTTCCTCATGCTCGTCCTTTTCCTCATGCTCATGGTAACATAATGGCCACTACATTATTGAACATCATGCTACTGTTCAAAACAGGAAAAAAAGAGAAAGGCATCATCCCTTGCAATAATGAATCCCCTTTTATCAAGATGGCAACTTGTGGGAATTTTCGTCAAACATCTGGTCAGTTCTCTTTCATGCAGCTGCACCTAGCATCAAAGGAGCATGTAGAGGTGAGTATTTAGTTGGACAGCCTGCCAGCCTGAACAAAATGAGGACTCTGTAAAATACAAAGAAGAGGGAAGTGTTACTGGGGAGGCAATAGTATCTACCACACCCTATACAAAGTGCTGATCAAATTGCACTGAAATGCTCTGTTTCTGTCTCAGTCTCCCTCCCCATCAGAATTAACAGCACTTGGCAGGCAGAGACACTCATTCTTCCTGTATTCCCAGCACATGGCACACTTTCTGGCACAGAATAGACTTAATAAACATAGCTTGAGTTCAAAAAATACTGGCTGTACTCTATTCTAAGTAATAGGGCAGTAAAAGAATTCATTTTTGCATTCACTTCTCTCTCAAGATAACAGAAGACATCAGTGTGTAAAAGAAATATCAGTTATCCAAAACACAGGTGCTCAGAAGAATGAGTATATGATGTCCTTTATGCACAAAGTTTCTAACACACACACACACACACACACACACACACACACACACACACATTAGGCTTCTGTTTATCAGATGCCTATGAAAATTTTGATGCTCTATATACCACCCTCAATCCTAAAACCTTTACAAGTTAAGTATCGTTTGCCTCATTTTAGAGATGCTGGGAAAGTAGCCCTAAAGTCTAAGAGCTGTAAATGTTGAAACCAGAATGTGAACTAAAGTGAGTCCTCCAACATTCATTCTGCATCCTTCATGAGGAATTCCAGCACGTGTGTGTGTATGTGTATGTGTGTGTGTGTGTGTGTGTGTGTGTGTGTGTGTGCATTTTATCTCTGATCTACACTCCCAGCCCTATTTTAGTTTTTATTCAGAAACAGGGTTTCACTAAGTTGCTAAGAGCCTCCTTAAGTTGCTGAAGCTGGCTTCAAACCTGTGATCCTCCTGTCTTAGCCTCCAAGTACTGGGATTACAGGCATGTGCCACCACATCTAGATCAGCACCCCCATTTTACTCAAGGGAAAATCCTGTGCTGGGAGGTCAAATAGAAGTCTAACTAGATATTGGGTTTCCTGTCTGCAAAGGCACCCTTCTATCTCCAACCTCTGTGTCCCTACACACCTTGCTGAGAAACTTATTGCCAACTGGCTTCCTTTCCAGTATTCATTATACCCCATAATATATGCTGCCCCATATTTAGACTCACATGTAGGAGCATGAAGGTGTTCTATTCACTTGTCTTTCAAGCAGTTTTCTGACATGATTAGGCTAAGTATGAAGAAAAGTAGAGGCAAAGTATGTGTAGCTTTGGACCTTTAGATGAAGCATATAGTGAATTTCATACAAGCATGAATGAGAAACTGTGAAAGAGGATGAAGTGGCTGCATTTTGCCTTATGGCTTCAGGTTGGCCCAATGGTACACAAATGAGTGCAGTACCCTAGCCATTCATATTCATATTCTCTCTCTCTCTCTCTCTCTCTCTCTCTCTCTCTCTCTCTCTCCCTCCCTCCCTCCCTCCCTCCCTCCCTCTCTCTCTCATTCGTCAAGCTCTGTGCCAAGAGCTTGGAATTAAGTATGGTGTGTTTTTCAGATTCATGTGACTACATGAATCTGAAATAATAAGATATCTGGATGATTAACTTATAAAGAGAATTTTTTTTAGCTCATGGTTCTGGAGGTTCCAGTGTAAGACTGGATGGCCCTGTCTTACACTGGATAACAGTGGTAGGGAGCACATGTCAGAGCACTCAGATCATGAGCCAGGAAGCAGAGAAAGAGAGAAACAGACAGCAAGAGACCAGGGTCCCACAATCTCCCATACCCTAATAACCTAAGGTCTTCTCACTAACCCCACTCTTACAGGTCCACAGTACCTTCCAATACCACCACCCTGGAGAACATGCCCTTATGTATGGAACTTTGAGGGACATGTATCCAAATATAGCAGTGGGGAGTGTCATATTTCATTCTCAACTTACCTAAGAGCCAGTTTCACAAGGCCTACAGTCTGTGGATGTGTCCAAAAGGTATTGGTTGCATTGCTTATACAAAATGCAATACAGATCTGGCTCTTCATCAAGAAATAAGACTCTAACTCAATAAAGTCTTCTCGTGCAATTTAAGAACAGTCTTTTCTGAGGATTTCAGAATGCTGAGGGGCTGAGACAAGGCCATTCAAGTAGTGTTCATGGCATTTGAACACTCCTAAAACATTCACTTCTGAGAATATATACAGAATAAGGGTGTAGTTGGATGTAGTAAAAATACTTCAGATAAGTCACAGCAAACCAAACTGGCCTTTGTCTTGAGTACAGCAACAAGATATACATGGGGGCATTATAATCCTTTGAATCAAACAAGAAAATTCATGTGTGTATGTATGTATAATGTAAACAAGCACATGCACATTTACACACACACACACACACACACACACACACACATACACACACACTATTCTGAGTTTTTCAAGCATAGAGAATGTGCATTCTGGCAGGGAACACTGATTGGAACTTGAAGCCTAAATTATAAGCTCAAAAATGAGAGAAAAGATAACCAGTGTTGTTAGAAAGAGAAGAAATTAATTCTTCATATTTTCACCTCACCAAAAATAACAATTACACATTTTAAGAGTGGATTTGTTTTATTGGTACCAAATGAATTACTCAGAACCTTTCATTTTGATTTGCTGCAAACAAGTATAACAAATGTTCAAGTTAGAACACAGAGTTTACAATTGAGTAAACACTAGCTAGCGAGGAATCAAATAAAAACCTTTTCCACTGAGATGAGGGGTCTCTCACATGCTAAGCGCTGGTGTCAAGAACAGTCCCAGGACCACCATCAGGCAGTGCTGGGGCTGTACCACCAACTTCACAGCCATGGCCTCTGGTGATAGCTCCCTAGCTTTGTTGCTGTCTTGCAGGATATTCTTGACCTACCCTAAAAGAGGTGAGTCCTGAATGGTGCCATTTGAGAGATGAAGTAGTTACCCCCAAATTCACTGGTCACAGTCTCTGCAATCTGGAGCTCTTGGTGTGATAGACATCAGGTGGAAAACCTTCCCCTGAGCACTGTCACTGGTTACAACCGACAGAATAAGCATCTCATAAGAGCACAATGACTGGTTAGGGGGTTCAGTATCCATTCCTGCATGTGCTACTAAAAGAATCTCTAGTATTCCATAAAACATAGTGGATAGTGGGATTAGAGGCACAGATACCTGCAGGTATTGCTGGTGGGGAACTTCTAGCCCATCCCTGGGCAGGCAAACTCTGTCCTGAGGAAAACACTACAAATGCAATGGCAGAAGAGAGCCTGTGGTAGGAACCACTGGAAACAGCAAACGTTCTTTAGACTTAAACAAATTTTAGTAGTAATGGGAATTGAACCCAGGGGCATTCTATTTCCAAGCTACACTCCCAGCCCTTTTTATTTTATTTTATTTTATTTATTTTGAAACAAGGTCTTGCTAAGTTTCTGAGGATCTTGTTAAATTGCTGATGCTGGTCTGGAACTTGTGATTCTCCTGTCTCAGTTTCCCAAGTGTTGGGATTGCAGGCATGGGCCATCATGCCCAATTTTTTAATAGAAAAGTATGTGCTATTGGAGTCATTAAATGTGAGCATTAAGAGAGGAACTGGGCTGAAGTCCTATATCAACACATACAATAAAGGGACATTATTATTTGTAATAAACTTGCTTTTACCTGGGGCATTTGTTTTCAAATTAAGAGCAAAATTCTCCCTTCTTCTAAAAGTGAGGAGAAATCCCTGTGAAAAATAATTGACAACTATAATAAAATATAGACTTTTAAATAATTTTATATACTAAAACATTTTTTTATAAATTAAGGAATAAAGGCATATCAAATATTATAGAGAAAGTATAACCTACTACCTTCATGTGACATGTTCCACACCTGGCCTTGGGTGCACTAAGCATCTCAAACCTGCATACTTACTCTAAGAATACTACTCCCCAACCTGATATGGCCAGTGCCAATGGCTCATCAGAGGAACTAAAGGGTCATACACTGGAAAAGAAATTACCAGGCAGTTGAAAGCTGAGAAAGGCAAGTTCTGATGTATACTGTATAGACCATATTTCTCTTCCATAACTCAAAAAAGTTGGGGGGAGGTGATAATTCATGTTTCTATAGTCTGTACAGTATACGGAGAAAATTTCCATATGTGAACTCACTGAAAGAGTAAGACATTCAACCCTGTGAAAAATTTCTGGTATGAGGGAACCTATATGAAAAACAGAAGGTAGCTTTTTCTTAAATAAATGTCTTCTTTATTGACAGTATTCAACAGAAGCATACCTGGGTATCTTCTAGCAGACCCTGAGATAAAGACTCATTCCCATTCAAAGAGATGGAAGAGAGGAGAAGCAGCATGCAAAGGTTGGATTTCAGGCAAAGTCCTAGCTTCAGCCTGATCCCCAAAGGGAGCTCTGGAATAAACTGCACGTGGAGTTTGTCCTCACCAGAGGTACAGGGATGAGGCTTTTGTATTCCTGCACATACATTCTTGGTCTCAGAGCGTGAGGAAATGAAGTAGAGAAGGAACATAAAATTCTGCATGCCATTTGCACATCTGGAACTCCAGAAGAGTTGCAAATCAGAACTGTTAGAAGAAAATCAAACAGAAGAGGTAAAACTCACAGACATAAATAGTAGGAGGAGTCCAAGGGGATCTGGGCTGAGATAGGGGCACAATCCATTGAGGGTCTAGCTCTACAGACAACAGACTTTAAAAAGCAGAATGTTAAGACCAACAGCTCAAAGCACAACACCAAAATTTTTGAATTGCATGCCGAAAGTATGCTGTGGTGTACATGTGAAAAGCATTAGGACACATGGAACCTTACTCTATAGATGTTTAAATATGGTTTAAAATATAAAATTCTATTAAGCAAATCTTAGAGCTCTGGTAAGGCCAACACTAAATTAATACTTATTGTTGTTAACCAGCCGTAACACTTTCAATAAGTCATTTCACCTCACTGAGTCCTAAACCAAATTTTAATTGAGGGATAGCAGATAAAATTATAATAATAATTAACATTTATTTGTATATTTATATGACACCAGGTTCCAAGTGGTTGGCCTGCATTATTTCATTACGTGTTAGGTGTTACTATTTTACTCATTTAAAAGACAACACACTTAGTGAAGCACAGAGCCATGCTTCAAACTCAAATATGTCTGCTTCAAGAGCTGAGCATGAAACTGTTTCACTACTGCCTTTCAGAGGAATCCACGTCCTTTGTAGCTCTGAAATTTCACTATTTAACCTAATGCCCTATGGGTTCACATGAAAGAGGGGCACAGCGAAACAAGTCACTCATGAGCAGGGGACTGTCTCCACATTGCACAGCTTCCTGAGATCAGTGGTTACCACCTGCATTCCCCACCCAGAGTTCCGCAGTGCAGAGATCTACTCCATAAGCCCCTGTGCAGCAAGTCAAGGTGACTCCTCCCATCTCTATGCTTCATGATGATGGAAACTTATTATCATGGATTAGCCTAAAAGAAGATATTGAAGATGTTAATAATCTTGTTAAGCACTATCCTTCTGCTTTAAAAATTTTTTAAATAAGCCTTTTTATTTATTATCATGCATTACTCAGAAGTTTATGGCTGTCCAATAAATTTGTAATGTCTTTAAAATCCATAGTTTTCCCTAAGTTGCTGTGTTAACTCTCTTCAACAACAAAAGGCTTCAAACCCACCAAAATACAAATGTCACTGTAAGAGCTTATGCCATTTATGATGGGAATGGAAGGGATAGAGCAGGGTGAGGAAGGATTTTTTTTTTTTTTTGCCTTGCATACCACATCATATGGGCAACTTATCTATAGCTTAAGTACCACCCATGACTATGGCCTAGATTTAAGAACTGATAAACAGCACAAAATAGAAGTCATATCAGATACAACTAATTTTGTGAAAGGAGTTCAAAGCACCTGGATATGAAAATCCACTCCCACATTGCCAGCATTTATTTCCATCATAAAAATTACCAAATCATCCATATATATGTATGTGAATTTACAAATACAACCTCTTTTTGGTACTAAAGATTGAACCAGAGACATTCTACCTCTAAGCTACAACCCTAGCCCAATTTTATTTCTTATTTGGAAACAGGGTCTCACTAGGTTGTTGAGAGCCTCTCTAAGTTGCCAAGGCTGGCTTTAGACCTGCGACCCTCCTGTCTCAGCCTCCCAAGTACTTGGATAAAAAGCATACGCCACCACACACAGCTCAAATGTAGCCTCTTAAATGTAAATTCTTTGAGGATAAGAGCCATGTCATAGGCATTTCTATTTCCCCGAGTCTGGTACATGGCAGCTACTTGCTAGTGAGGAATTAGTGAGTGTGTGTGGGACTGAGAAGCACCAAGCATCTCCAAAAATCAGTAGACAAGGCAGAGATCTTGTGTGAAGAAGCAAGTCATTGCTCTCTAGGAAGTCACTAAAGATACCTACCCTGTAAAAACAATACTTTATAAAAATCTCAAAGTAAGCTGGGTGTAGTGGTGTACACTTGTAAACCCAGTACTTGGAAGTCTGAGACAGGAGGATTGCAGGTTTGTGCCAGCCTCAGCTACTTAGTGAGGTCCTCTGCAACTTAATGATACCCTGTTTCAAAATGAAGAATAAAAAAATAGAGTTGGGGGTATAGCTGGGAGGTAAAAGACTCCTGGGTTCAATCCCCAACAGAGCAAAATATATATAAATAAATAAATCTCAAAGTAAAATGTCAAGGCACATATATTATATTGTGTTGGACTAAACATATACACTTTGGGAGCCTAGGATACCCTTATTCAAATACAAAATTCCATATATATGTAATATATATATGTGTGTGTGTGTGTGTGTGTGTGTGTGTGTGTGTGTGTATGATATATACATGATGAGGTTTTCAGGTTCTATGTAATGTACTATCTTCCAAACTTCCCCCCACTCACCTACCTCAGAGTTGAACTTCTTGAGCATGGAGTTTAGGGTTAAATATAAATCCCTGTGCTATAGAAAGATTTCAGTTGTAATCGTTAATCATTGATGCAATAGTACGAATAATACTTCTCAGAACAGAAATTTTATTAAAAAGCAGTGGGCATCTGAAAGGGAAGCTATACTTTTATTAGAGATTAAAAATAAAATTTAAAAAGGAGAGTATTTTCAAAGACATTTCTTTTCTGACCTGCCTTGGGCTGGTCTTGACTGTAACCATGTGGGCAGCAGACCAAGCCTTCCTTTGGACACAGGAACCCAAACACTGCAGTTTACAAGGGTTCTTTCTGTGGGCCAACATAACATACAGGCTGCAGTTGCTCCTTCTAGGTCTGGGGAATCACCCACACATCATTAGACTCAGGAGAATGACTTGACAAACCAAAATCTTAGCACAGATGCATGGCCTGGTCACAACTCTATGAGTCCTCATTGTGTCATTGAGGGAACAGTTCATACATCTCAGCAAGTCATGTAATGACCTTGAGCCTGAGAATTGTAACATGGGGATTTGTCACCAATCAGCTGCTGCATAACATTGAGACTATAAGTTTCTTTTCTTTTGCATTGTCATCATATACCTTAATGAGATACAAGCTGGTAGAGTCACACATGCACACAGCACTCATTTAGCCCTTCCCCAATGCCTCCCCCATACTATCCCCCTCCCTCCTCATGTTTGGCTTAGTGATTGATTTTGATATGCATGTGAATAAAATAATAAGTAGAAATTCTAAAAGATGGGGTGAAATATTGGATTAATAAAAGTGGGAAAATTGTACATTAAAACAAAGCTATTTGAAAGCCGGGCGTGGTGGTGCACGCCTGTAATCCCAGTATTCGGGAGGCTGAGACTGGAGGATCCGGGTTCGAGGCCAGCCACAGCTACCTAGTGAGGCCCTCCGCAACTTAGTGAGACTCAGTTTCAAAATAAAGAATAAAAACTAGGGCTGGGGGTATAGCTCGGAGGTAGAACGCCCCTGAGTTCAATCCCCAGTACCGCAAAATAAAATAAAATAAAATCTCTTCTTTAAAAAAAACAAAGCTATTTGAGCCTGGCAATTGTAAACTGTGCAGCTATAAACATAGATACACATGTGTTGATCTGATAGTTTGGTTTCCATTCTTTTGGGTAGATACCTAGTAGAGGTATTGCTGGGTCATATGGTAGGATCATTCCCATTAGTCTGAGGATCCTCCATACTGTTTTCCAAAGTGGTTGCACAAGCTTGCACTCCCACCAACAATGTATTAGGGTTCCCACTTCTCCACACCCTCGCCAGCATTTGTTGTTGTTTGTGTTCTTGATAGTTGCCATTCTGATTGGAGTTAGGTGAAATCTCAGAGTAGTTTTGATTTGCATCTCTCTGGGTAAGAACAGTCCTTCGTGCATTTTAAAATAAAAATGGGGGAGTTGTGGGAGCCCAGCTGGGCCCTTTCCCCCCTGGCAATTGCTATCTGCATATATGAGCAATTATGCTGACTCTTCTGCTATGGCTACATTGGTGTCTAGAAGTCTGGAGATTGCCCCTAGGATGCATAGATGAAAGACTCTCCTACTTCTTAGAAAGTAAAGATATGACCCTAAAGGATTATGGTTTTATGACTTTAGAAAGTTTGCTTTACCAGGCTATGTTAAGAATGTGGGCTATACGTGTAAAACGAAGAAGTGGTGCTATTTGTGATCTGACAATGATTGATATGTCATAAATGTCTATGTAACCCTGCTGTACTCAAGAAATGTATAAAAAAATCCATGCTGAAAAAAATAAATAAATATATTTTTAAAAAATTTTTAAAAAAGAAGAAAAAAACAAAGCTATTTTTCCCCATTTTTAGACTCCCTAAAACCTATAATATATTAAAATGAACTGTGGATTTCCAGAAAGAAAAAATGCATTCCATATTTCCCAAACCCATTTGATTTTGGAACCCTGTTTTCCTAAAACTTGTATTCTATCCTACATGGTTTGGGAAATGCTAGACTAAATGACTCCTAAAGCCCTTTTAAGCAGCAATGTTCTGAAATTTTCCCTATGAATCCTTTTTATTCCCTTTTAATCCTAGTAAAGACTTCCACTTAAGCTTCTGCATATGCAAATCTTTGAAAACTTCAAAATACCAAATATAATTGTTAGTTATTTAAAAATAAAGGCAGGACCAGGAGGTGAAGCACGTTCTTCTGTCAACACATTGTCTTTCAAGGAACCCTGGGAGCACAGGTAACAGTCCACTAAAAAAAAATCCTTGACCTTTAAGCCGAATTTTTAAAGAAAATATCACATAGTTAGAAAATAATTGCATACTTAGGATTCTGGTACAATTTTAAGAAAATAACAAAATCTCTTGCTTTGTGTAAACAGTGTTGTACTAATTAAAGGGCAAATTAGCTGCCAGGTTACATGAAAAGACCAGACCTGATTCCATGACATCTTTGCATTCACAAGAAGCGAGCTGATGGTCTGCTGCCTGTGTGGTGTTCGGCTCAGGCTCTGCGGACTGGGACTCATTAGCCAGGGGTTACAAAAATGTAACCGATGCTTTTTCCAGATACTCCACCACAAACCAAGTACCATGGTGTCCATCCCCTGCCTTGAAGGTCTGGGTCTGAGCCACTCAGCACTCCCTCCAGCTCAGCCTGCAGCATAGGATTTTCATTAGATAGAGTTCCTTACAACGAAGCAAATCCCACGGAGGTATAAATATCACTCTGTTTAAAGAGGTTGAGAGGGAGGTGAAGGTCTTGAGAAATAGCTACTCTTTTACATTTTAATAATGTTAATGTTTAATAAGCCACTTTTTATTCTACTTTTGTTTTCCCAAGGATAAATCACCATATATTCCAAGTGGTTTGGGGAATTGTCTAAATATTGTAAAATCATGATCCCTTCATGGGAGCTCATCTCATCCTGGGACTTGGGAGGCTAGCTCACAAGCAACACTAACCAGGTCTGCGGATGCCAAGTGAGGCCCAAATTAGTAGACTGCTGAGTACAGACATCGGAGGCACAAGTGAACACAAAAAGCTGCATGAGCCCCAAAACAGGCCTAAGTTTTACCGCAGTGGAGCAAGATATAGACAGGCTCAAGCCAGGCTGGGCAAGGGAGGTTCCTGGCTTTGTCCCTGGAGATCCTCTGTTAGGTTAGAGAGGGATAATAGGTTTGCTGTCTCCAGATGGATGCTGTCAAACTCTATAAGAGTCCCTCACTTCACATTTACTTATGAGATTAAACTGTTCCTTTGGAAGACCTGAGAAAATAAGGTCACATCTAATGACATGTGTGTTCTCCAAATAAGTCCTGTCCAGTTCTAATGAGAATAGTTCTAGTCCAAAACAGAAGTATACCTATACTCTGAGAAGAAGAAATGAGAGAGGAATGGAAAGAGGAAGGAAGGAAGGAAGGAAGGAAGGAAGGAAGGAAGGAAGGAAGGAAGGAGCTTAAATCCCTTTAATTATTTAGTTCTTCCTTTGAGGCCAGCCTTAGAAATTTAGTGAGGCCCTCAGCAACTTAGAGAAATGCTTTTTCAAAATAAAATATGGCTGGGGGTATAGCTCAGAATATAAGGCCCTGGGTTCAATCACCAGTGCAGAAATAAAAAAGGAGGAGGGGGAGAAGATGGGGAGGGGGGAAAGGGAGGGAAAGAGGAAGGCAGGAAGGAAAATGAACTTTTCTCTGTACTGTACCCTGCAGACAAGAATGGCAAGAAAGTGATAAACACACACACACACACACACACACACACACACACACACACACACACACTTTTTTCCCCTCTAGAATCAGAGTGGTCCCATGTATCTTAGTTTTGGCTAACAGAATTCAAATAGAAATTTGTGCCACAGATGGTAATTTTGTTGGTCCCGGAGAGAGAGAGAGAGAGAGAGAGAGAGAGAGAGAGAGAGAGAGAGAGAGCAGACCAAGTCCAATTTTTGACTCAAAAAAAAAAAAAAAGTAAAGGCCAGGTGTGATGGTGTACCCCTGTAATCCCAATACTTTGGAGGATGAGACTAGAAAACCTCAGATTCCTGGCCAGCCTCAGAAACTTAGTGAGGCCCTCCACAACTTTGTTAGACCCTGTTTAGACATAAAAAATTAAATTAAATTAAATTAAAATAGGATGTAGGTAGGAGGTAGAATATCTCTGGGCCCAATTCCCAGTACCACAAAAGAAAAAAAAAAGGTGAAAAAATTATGTGATGATTTCATGCTTGAGAGATATCGTTGCAGTGAAATTCATCCACAGGATGAATGAACTGAGAGCCCAGAAGCTTCCCCTAGTGGATTTATTGAGAGAAGGGAAATAAACAGCTACACTGGGCATCCTTGTTTCCCTCCAGTTCACACTGTCCTCTCTAATACTCTATCCAGCCTCAGGAGCTAAGGATGTTCAATGGTCATTCTGAAGTTTTGTCACAAACTTTATTCTTGATAAACCAAAAGCAGCATAAACCCTTGCCTCACATCTTTATTTTTGAGAGAGCCCTGAACCTTATAGCAATCTTCTAAGGACAAATGAGGTAAAGCAGCTTCAAAGGTAGGTTAAAAAAAAAGACTTCAGCATGAACTACAGTTAAATGTCAATAAATAAGTACATAAAATAAAATAGATCATCAAAAGTCCTTACAACTAGACTGCCAGAAACCTTGAGGGAACCCAAATACTGCATGACCTTGGGAAAACCCAAGGGCTGCTTAAATAAGCCTCATTTTCCTGAACCACAACATAGCTGATCGCTGATGCACCCTTGTAACTGCATATTTATGCTCCTGTCTGCTAGTAGAATAGGTGGCTGGGCTTTTGTTTTGTTTTGCTTTATCCAAGTGGAATGCATTTCTCTAGGAGCACAGCGTATCTCAGACCTGGGTCTGGATGGAGCCCAAGGAATGTAAGATCAGAGAGTGCCTGGAGTTACCAGATAATGGCCAACAGGCAATGAAGCTTTTGATTCTGTAAAATAAAGCATTGGCCTAGATGAACTCGAAGAGTCTTCCAGCTTGAACATTCTGTGATCCTGCGATCCCACCCTGCATTCCGCATTCATCGACAAACAAGGAAAATCTGATCTGGACTCGTGGTTTTTAAAACCTCACAAATCTATAAAGTACCAGGAAAATGTGGTCATACCAGACATACTTAATCTGTGTGCATTTCATCATTGCTAAGTCCTTTGCAAATGTTAAAGTGAGGCCAGGGTTCAAGGATATGTGAAGAAAATATCACAGAAAGGTTCTGGTCATTGGAAATGTGCTGTATTAATGCCTAGGAAACCCAGTGGAGAGCCTGGGACATTCTAAATAATTGACTGTAGTCCTGAGGATTACTATCAGGTCTACATAGGTGAACTCTATGAAGAGGGAAAGGTCTTGAGAGAGGACCTTGGAAAGAGAAATCAGAATGGTCGGTCTATGCAGTGGATGGTGTATTTATGTCCCCCAGAAAATTCATGTTGAAATCATAAACCCCAGGATGATGGCATTAGGCAGTGGGGTCTCTGGGAGGTGATGAAGTCATAAGAATAGAGACTTCATGAATGGGATTAGTCTCTGTATCAAAGAGATTCCTCATTTCCCTATTATGTAATGTTACAGATGGAAGAAAACCCTTTCTGCGAAAGCTGGTGCTGTCCAGACACCCAACCTGTCACTACCTTAACTTTGGACTTCCCAGCCTCTAGAATGATGAGAAATCAACTACCTGTTGTTTCCAAGTCACAGAGGATATGAGTACTTTGTTACAGCAGCCTGAACAGACTAAGATGTTTGGAAATTCTATTCAGCTATTGTTAGAAATCATTTTAGCTGAGACTCACCATGTGTTAGAGAAACTAAAATGGCCTTGTGTTTTCAAAAACAAAATGTGTTTGGATAACAAGAATAAAGACACATTCATTTTTTAAATTAACTTACATCCAGAACTTACAATTTTGAGAGTTGACAAACACACAGGATCATGTATAGCTGCTCCTACAATCAAGATACAAACAATTCCATCATCCAAATAAAAAAAATGCCCCCATGCCTTTTTTACTCAGTCCCTCACCCCATGCCTAGCCCCGAACAATCACCCACCTGTTCTCTATCCCTACATTTTTTTCTTGGAACAAATATTATTATACATGGAATTATATAGTATTCAGCCTTTTAAGGCTGGTTTCTTTAACTGGCATAATCCCTGAGAGTCATCCATGTTGTTATATGTGTCAATAGTATGTTCCTTTTTGTAGCTGTGTGGTATTCTATTGTGTGGTTTTTCCATAGGTGAGAGACATTGGGGCTGTTTCCAGTTGTCAAAATTACAAATCAAGCTCCTATGGGAAATGCTTATTCAGGCTTTTATGCAAATGTTAAGTTTTCATTTCTCTAGGGTAAATTCTTAGAGAGTAAGCTTTGTATGTTAAACATATGATTAACTTTATAAGAAATGGTTAAATTGTTTTCCAAAGTGCCTGAACCACTTGACACTTCCGCCAGCAAACTCACGTTCTTGTATGTACATCCTCGTCCATGTTTAGCACAATTGATTTTTTTTCTTTAAGCATCTCTGATAAGTGTGCATTGATTATCTCACGTGGCTTTACCTGCTTTTCTTTGATGACTAATGATGTTGAGCATCATTTCATACATTTTTTTGGCCATCTATATATTTCATTGGCAAAGTGTCTGTTCAAATCTTTGGCTGTCTCGGTCAACATTGTCTTTGCCATATTCCAAAACAATTGTCTACACAACTTAGAGGAAAGAAGATTTATTTGCTCATAGTTTTTGGAGGTTTACAGGTCCAGTCTTTTGAGGTTGGGTGTGCAGAGCTCAGGCAGAGCATGGCAGTGGGAAGCAGAGAGAGGGAGAGCTCTAGGCTCTGCTCTCACATCACAGAGGCCGGAAGCAGAGAGAGTGAGCAAGGGGAGATGGAAGGATATATAATCTCTAAGCCCACACTGCCAGGTACCCCCTCTTTAGCATCAAAACCCATTTTCAACATAACTGTCTTGTTTCCATGGGGGGTAGGGGACATTCTAAATACAAACCATTACACTGGCCTATTCTAAAAATCAGATTATTTATATTATTATTGCCTTTTTGATGCCTGTTCTCTTCTGTATAAGTCATTTATCATATAATTTGAAAACTTTTTCTTCCAGCTGGTCTTTTCATTCTCCTCGCAGTGAATGTCAAAAACCCTAAGCCCAGTTTTGAAGCCCACAGTTTAAGACTGAGAGAAAATGGAGAGTCAGCAAAAGCCCACCCTCTTATTTGATCTTCTTCTCTTTTGAGCATGTTTCCCAAAATGAATTGTGTTAGAAATGCTAGCAAGAAGAGGACATGAAATTGATCAAATTATGTATGTGTACGTACAAATATATAACAGCAAGTCCAAATATTATGTATAATTATGATGCACCAATAAAAATCAAACATTAGCAAGAGGAGATTGAATTTGCTAAATTTATTAAAATTTGAATAGATGCTCAGATAATATAGATGTTCTCTTCACAAGGTCTATAATCCCTTCAGGTAGTAGCACAGACTCTGAGGCTGAGAGAAACGTGATCGTTAGGTATGTCAGTGAGAAAATGGGAAAACGCACAGGAGCCAGAGGGTCACAGACACCCAGAGCGTCTTTCCTGTTTCAAAACAGAGAGGGAGAGGGAAAGAGCACACACCAAAGCAGTTATCTGCATGGCAATATCAACAAGGCCCCAGAGGAGGGAAATGCATGAGGACAGGCGGTTAACACTTCTAGTAGGAGTTAGCAGGTGCTCATTAATAGGTCACATCAGATGAACTAATTTCTCCAACTTTTGGCAGGCCAAGAAAATGTAATAGATGCAAAACATGTGGCTTCTGCATTTCAGAAGGCCTCTCTAAATAGCTTAGTTGATAATATGGAGAAATAAAGCAGGACAACCATTCAACTAGTTGTATTTTTAATTTTCAAAATTATGTAAATATTTCATCTGTGAATCAGTGGCAACGTAGATAGAGATTGCCTTAATTCTTTCACACCAAATCATTTTATCTATGATTCCCATAAAATATGAGAGAAAGGGTTATACTAAATTTACAAATGATGGAAAGCTGGAAATGATTATGAACAATTTAAGACCCAATGCAGACTAAAAACATCTTGCCAACCAAAACTGAATAGTTTATAGGCGATTTGAGGGAGATAATTTAAAATTATTGCACTGAAGTCCCAAAACAGTTTGAGTTCTGGGTAGGGAAGGACACAAGGCATGAAGAGGTAAAAACATGACTTAGGTTTAGGTCCACAGTAAGCCTGACATAAGTCAGCAATGAAACGTGACATCCAAGATTCTCCCTATGAAATCTTGGGATATGTGGATAAAAGCTCATCATTTTATTGTTTAATTTTATTTTACTTGGTACTAGTGATTGAACCCATGATGCCCCTGAGCTACAACTTCAGACAAAAAGATGAAAGAAAGAAAGAAAGAAAGAAAGAAAGAAAGAAAGAAAGAAAGAAAGAAAGAAAGAAAGAGTCTTGCTAAGCTGCTGAGATCTCACTAAGTTGCTGAGGCTAGTCTCAAACCTGTGATCCTCCTGTCTCAGCCTCTCAAGTACTGGGATTATAGGCATGCACTACCACACCCAGCTGAAAGCTCATTATTTAAGAATGAAGAAGGATGATGGCTTCTTTTGGCCACTAGGAAACTTACAAACTGAGCTTGCTCTGAAAGCAGTAAGCAGCCATGTAAAGTAAGACCAAGGAAATAGGAAACAATGGCTCTATGAGGAAAGTCAAGACAACTTTGGGGGCCCATTGCCAGTGACATAAAACAATGAATGGTCTGCATGTGAATTGAAGAATAAGGCCTCCAATTCCAGATAACTCCAAACAGGTTAAAACTCCAGAATTAAGATCAAGAGGTGAAAGCCCCAGAAGGAGAAAGTTTCTGACATAATTGTTCAGTTTTGAAATATATTATTTTGAAAGTTAGTTGTTCTCCTCTCTTAGGAGGAATTTAAGAATATGCCAGATTATCTCCTAGAAAGGAAAGGATGTATGTAAAGGAAATTTTTAAAATCCAATGCATAGATGAATAAAATAACTATGAAGGTCATATCTAACCAGTAAGTATGAGGTTCTATGATCCTATGGTATTCATTTGAACTCTTGCTTTTTTGGAACTTGTGGGAGGTAGGAGGAAAATTGACAAATATGTAGAAGGAAATGGGATCCATAACTACAAAAGAATATTTGGAATCAATTTGGAAGTGTTTCCAATAAGCTGCATTTGGACAGCTTGAGTTGTTTTTGAATTTTGTGTCAAACTGAAAATTAGATTTTATGATTTTTATGAGCTGCAGATATTAAAATTTTTTACATTATTTCTTCCACTTGACATCCAAAAGAAATCATAAGGTCACTTGGGGGAGGGGGGAGAGAGAAAAAAGGGCTGTACTCGGGAATAAAATTGACCAAGTTATGTTATGTGCATGTACAAATATGTAACAACAAATTCCACAACTATTTATAATAAAAATTATTAAAGTTAATTTCCAGAAATAAACAACTCATAAGTTCTAAAAAAGAAATGATAAACAATTGAAACAAAAATAATAAATAATGTTAAATTTAAGGCAATAATTTTTATTAGATATAGTGAGGATATAGAATTTCGGTGAACTTTTTAAATACAAAATGAATTTACATATAGAAGGGGGGAAAGGGGGTGTATTGGATAGCTGGGTTCAATATTGATCAGCGTAGTAATAATTTCCAGGAATAATCAGTGGAGAATTCAGAAGGGCAAGAATTTTCTTACATGGTATATTGGGTTGCATATAATACAAGATAATAGACTGAAATAACAAAGGAAAATTTATAGGGATACAACTCATCAATAAGAACATGTATAGAATTCCATAGTAGGGAAACTGAGAACCATAAAAACCTTGTCAATAACAATGAATTACATGCCTTTTCTAAAAAGAATTCACTGTAAATACTGACAGGAAGTCATCCCAATATCAATTTTCTTTGGTTTCACAGAGCCCAACTGATTAAGTCAAAATTACTAAAAATAAATAAACAATTCAGAAGCTGAAAAGTTCACATGTCCTGGGGCAGAAAATGACAGTGCCAGACACAGAAGAAGATAATGATGAATTAAAGTTTTCCAGACTTTGTCCATCGTTCTTGGCAACATAATCAACATCAGTTAGCATAGTAGGTTGTGTGATATAGCACGCGCATATACATTCATTCATATGCATACAAATATGCAGGTGCAGGGATAAACATATGCATATACTTTTTTTCCTATCACTCTCTTCCCTTTCCCTCACAGTTCAAGTTTATACTGGGAATAAAAATGTAAAACATGCATATAAGTAGGTCTCAAGTAATGTAATTCATTCACGAGTGATTTTTTTATACTTTTATTAGTGTATGGTAATTATACATCATAGTGAGAGCCAAAGTGATACAATTAGATATGCACATATCACTTTGTGTTTTTCCTTTTGTATTTTTTTTTTCTTTTTAAGAAAAAGTCTCCTCACTGTGTTATCTAGACTGTCCCTGAACTCCTGGGCTCAAATGACTCTTCCTGCCTCAGCCTCCTTAGTAATGGGACTACATATGTCCTTTGCCATATCTGGCTAAGAGTTAAAGGATAAACAATACCACAACTTGGCTAGGGTTTTGTAGGCATGTGAATTCTGCCTTTACAGCTGGACTAAATGTCCTAAAACTCCTTCAAGGGGATATTTTTGGGAAGGCTGTAATCCAAGTAGTCACCCAGGCAAAGGAGGCAGCTGCCACAGTGGCATTTCTTTGGTTTGGAAGGACACTTGGTAATATGTATATCTCCACCATCTGAGTGTCTTCATATCAGCAATTTTGTCATTCATTTTGGTTAAGCATCATCTTCTTTCTATAAATTTCTTTAAAAACCAAAGTTCCCAAAAAAGAAGTCACCATAATTTCTAAAGCCAAATGCCAATGAGATATCATTCTCTATCCTTCCCAGCAAGGATACAGAAGAAGAATGAGTGAACACCAGATACATATCCCAATGGTCAAGGAAAAAAGAAAAAGGAGCCAAGAGATGAAGAGTACAAAAAAGGTGAGGTAATTAGAAAATACCTCTGACAAACTCCACTTTCTTCCACACCTTTGCTGGAGCAGACCCTAGCTTTCAGAATGGTCATCCCCAAGCCATAAAGCACAGTTCAACATGATACAGCTAGTTTTATCTCCACAATGATAAAAAAATAAATCAAATAAGTCACTAAAATATGGTTTGACCTCATTTCAGGTTGTCTTAAGGAGCATATAGTAGTCACTCTTGGGATTTATTCTTGAGGATATGTCCCAAGAATCCCAGTGAATGCTTGGAATCATGAACACTACAGAATCCCATATATACACTACAGTCCAAGGGCACCTTGGGGCCAATACTAAGTAAAATTAAGGGTACCTGAACACTGCAATATCATGACAGCCAATCTGATTACAGAAGTAACTAGTAAGTGACCATCAGGCAGGTAATGTATGCAGTGTGGATATACTGACCAAAGGGATGATTCATGTCTCACCAGAATAGAGAAAAATGACACAAGATTCCATCATGCTACTAAGAACAACGTGCAATTTAAAATTTATGAAGTGTTTCTGGAACTTTCCTTTTAATATTTTGGGTAATTGAAACCATGGAAAGTGAAACTGCACACAAGTGGTAACTACCCTTGATGAAACATTCTGTTGTTGTTCATTTGTTTTTTAAGAACAACCCTCAAATCATCTATTTATCAAAGTACCTGCTAGATTATAGAGGTGATTTGGTGAAAATTTATATGAGAGGTTCTTATAAATATCACCTTCTTCATAAAGACTTTCCCTGATTCCCCAACCCAGATCCCCAAACATCACTCTTCAGTGCTCTCTTACTGTTGAATTAGCCCTTCGCTTACTACTTCTTTCACTGTAATGAATCATTTGAGTTCATCACTCCAGTTAGATAGCAATATCTTAGATGTCCCCAAAACCTATTACCTCAGTACTTGGCACAATGATGGTTTTTAACAACACTGTAATAATACATGAATGACTAAATACCAAAATACCTGTTACATTACAAGTGCCTGTGCCTCGACTGTTTAGAACATGAGTTCCTTTACATATATATTTAATTATAGGACAAGGCTGCCCATCAGTGAAACTTCCCACCAAAGTATCTTTTTAGGGTCATACAGGATTATTTCCTCCATAATTTAGAAAATGTAAAGTATATTACCTAAGCTTTAATAAATGCCAACTGGTAATCCTGCACCATCAGGAAGAGAGACTGGCTAGAGTATTTATTGAAGATTCATTCTTCATTTCAGCAGTATTAGCAAGTAACTATTGCACACGCGGGCAATCCAGGCCACCCTTATAATGTCTTCTTTGTCACCACTGCCTTCCTTCATTTCATTCTTATGAAAATATCAATGGGTTCTGGGAGGTCCCAGGGAAATGAATCAAACCTATTTAGTCAGAACAACTCAATCCTCCTTTCTTCTGAGTCCACATCCTCTTAGTCTGCAGACCAATGTAGAAACCTTTTCCCTCCTGTAAGGGTGCCCACTCACCTTTGCCAAATTAAACAGCAGGCACAAAAGCACATGGAAAGTGTGCCCTGGCTCTGCTGCCAGGCCCTACCTTTGGTCAGCAATAACCATTTTCTGCCTCCTTCCTGTGCCTTCCACAGGACGTTCACTGACCTCCCGTGGAGCTTCCAAGTTCTTCAACAAGGGCTCATGGAGGCCACTTGGATTTCTCTTAAAGAGTTTGAGTTTCTCCACCCTTATGTGGTAGGAGAAATTTTACATAGTCATAGGGAAATTCAAAACTTATGAAAGCTCTTGAATCAATGGCCCGTTTTTTTTTTTTAACAAAATAGAATATATTCTATTCTCTGACCAAAGTAGAATTTACTTTATACTCTAGTAAATGTCAATATTCACTCAGGGAAAGTAATAGGTTTTAAAAGTACTTATAGTAAGACTGAAATGTTTACACACCAACCCAGATGTATCCTACAACTTTTGCTATTGTCTATAACTTATCTTTTTCTCTACTCTCCGTTCAGGAAGAGAGATTTCTCTTTGCCACATTAATTATCTCCTTTGAGTTAATTCAGTCAACTCTAAGTCTCTCACTCTTTAGAGCTTTTCCCCACCCTCTCTATCTTCCAAAGACAGCATAGTATGGAGACTAACCTATTTTCCTTTGCTGTTTTCCTTCCTCTCTACCACACAATAGTTGATCTGATCTTGCCCATAGGAATCATTCTATGGTATCTGCTGAGAGAAAAAACTGGCCATTGGCATCACACCAGTTTAACAACTTCTGCTGATTCCTTGTCCAAATTCAGTGCTTCAGTGTCTCCTTCCCAAGACATGCAGAAGTATTTTGTTCCCCTAAAAGTCACATTTGGTCTATAGGTTACCAGATTAAGCATATCCACTTTGACATAGAGCTGTTTCAATGTCCTCACCTAGTTGTTGCCATATTGCACCAAATATATTCAGAAAAAAACAAAAAAACTCTTTCTGTGAGGAACTGGCATCAGTATCCCCTGCCTGAGAAGAGAAGAAAAAGCTCCTTGCACTGGGAGTTTACCAAAACTGTTTGGGTAGTTTTACCTCCCACTCCCACTCCTACTCCTTGGGGTTTTGGCTGAAAGAAGAAAACTAGAACACTAACATCTGACTTGTTGATCCTCATCTTTTTACCTTCCTCTCTCTATGGGAAAACAAAATAAACAAAAACAAAACCTAAGTACCCTGATAGGAACTTTCCATAAAAAAGACTCCGGCACTTTATACAATGACTTACAATAAAACTCTGAAGGAAGTCAGCCAGACTTGTTTTTTTTATACAGGTAGTAAGAAATAAGTCCTTTTCCTTTTGCAAGAAAACCAGATTTGAAGACCATTCTATTATTATAGACTAAGAACATTATCTCCTTCATTCCCAAGGCAAAATCCTCCATAACTTAGTCTAAATGGGAAGAGAGCTTCGGGAAAAGATGATTTAAGAGAGAATGAAAAGTACAACTGTTAAACATTTTTCAAAATAGATAGACTCTTCTATATTTCTGATAATATGAGGAATGACTGAAGTTTCATATTAAACCATACTTTCATCCATAACTATGGATCCTACTATAGACAGCTACCAAAGAGAAATGAGATGGAGAAAGTTTTGACAAACTCCAAATAAACAGAAATAATTTTCTTAAAACCATTTGGATATGATTAACTAAGGTAAAACTTGCTTTTGAAAAGAAAACTCAAGCAAGATGTGTTGGGTCAGCCATATGCCAGGCACTGTGGACAAAGAAACAAATGAAAATCATAGTCAAGTCTATTCTTATTTCCTGGTTACATTATCCTATTTTATCTTTCCTTTATCTACCTATTTACCTAATACACACACACACACACACACACACATATGAGGAATGACTGAAGTTTCTCATATATATACACACACACGTATATATACTCATACGTGTATATATATGAGTATATATACGTGTGTGTGTATATATATGAGAAATTTGCATATATATGTATGTATAATGTGTATACATACATACCGGTTTGTGTATGCCTGTATCTATATCCTATACTAACAACAAGGCAATGTTGTCTTTCTCTTTTTCACTTTTTAAAATTCTTCTAACATTGTGACAAAAGAATGTAATTAAAACTCAATAGACAGCCAGGCATGTTTGTGTGCACTTGTAATTCCAACACCTGGAAGGCTGAGACAGGAAAATTGCAGGTTCGAGGCCAGTCTGAGCAACTTAGTGAGATCCTATTTCAAAATAAAATAGTTAGGGGTGTATCTTGGAGGTAGAATGCCCCTGAGTTCAATTCTCAGTATTTGTGCAGTGACCTTTGGTTTATAAAACCATTGAGAAAGGGTTTGTATAAACTCTATATATCTCTACATCATTTATATCTAGGTCAACAGTGCCTATAAATAGTGCCTGGCATATAACCAATTCTCAATAAATACCTATGACCACATCTAAAAAATAAAGCAAGAATTCATAGGTAGCAATAAAATTGAGATTCTGAAATTGTAGCTAAGCTAGGCAAAGTCACCCAAGTTATAAAAGGTTGAGACTTAAACTTAGCTCCCTTGACACTGAATCTGTTGCTTCTTCCACTCCTCCATCTTATATCTCCTTGTAAATGGTCTAATTGGTCTAATTTTCCTCCATGTGGTCAGGGAATATGCAATCCAAAACCATATACTCCATGTGGTCAGGGAATATGCAATCCAAAACCATATATACATACATATATATATATATATATATATATATATATATATATATATATATATACTGTGCTAGGATAGTTAGGGAGTTTCAAAGGGCAAAGTCAGATACCTTATTCTAATACATATGCACATCATGTACACTCCTGCCTTCCAGATCAATTCTGCTTGACAATTATTCCCTGGCATTCTGGCATTCGTTGGTATATCAGTAGAACCTCAGTATTTTAGCTGAACACCTGCCCTACCCATTCACCTTCCCTGAATAGAAGGAAATGGGGGAAAATGGAGATATGAATGATGGAAATGGAGGAAAGCTATCACAAACTACATGGATAAGGACAAGCCCTAGGCATGGTGAAGTGACAAACTTGAAGGATCTTGGAGCCCTGACTCTGTGCAGCCAACCTTCCAGTCTGGACTACCTAAGCTTTGACTATTAATAGCTTGAGAAATAAACTTTAATTTTCTTAAATCTTCATTTTCAGTACCTGTTGGTCAGCCTGCACCTATACCTTAACTAATATACTTATCTTCTCCAATCACTCTTAGCATGCATTATCATTTAGAAACCATTGACAGTTCTCTACTTTATACAAAGTGAAATTCAAACCCAGAACTTATGGTTTTTCACAACTTAGCCAATATCTACCATCTTTTCATTATTTATAGGAGTTCTTTTCACTCCAACCAGACTGATGGACTCATGATGGCTTCAGTAATCCTTTGCTGTCCATCTCTGTGATAAACTCTAATTTCTAAAAGGCACTTTATTCTTTCAGTGTACTGTTTACAGCCTACCTTTGAACCCACTATATCCTATGCCCAGAAAATGCTTCGGAAAGATTCTTTTGTTCAAAAAAGAAGGCAGAGTAGAATAAGAAGGAAGAGAAGAGGAGGGGGAGAAGCAGGATATACGAAGAAAGGGTAGGAGAGAGAACAATTGGGAATGGGTAACTGTTGTGTTTTATTAATGTTGATAAGGATAGAACACTCTATGTGAGGGGTTCAAGAAAGAAACTGCAAAGCTCTGAATGCCTGTGAGGAAGCTCTGTAGCCCTAAGCATGCTTTGTATCTTCGGTGAACTTTCTATTTGATTGTTTATATTTATTCCTTGGGAAAGTAATTAGGCAAATGAGAAACATTAGGAAACTGGTTTCCACTCATTTACTGAGCTATTTTCTCTTCATGTACAGTAATTTGAATAAACCACACATTAATTTTCTGTTGATGGTGCCAAGATGTCTTTGAGCATTTTGGGATACACAGAGTGGCTACTTGAAATTTCATTTACTTTTCAGGGTGATCTTATTGAAAATTAAAATCCTAACATATTGGGATGTTTGAAAGGAGCCCCATTCTGTTTTCATTTAGGACTTTCTGTGTTGTTTTTCCCAACATAAAACAAAAGTTTTGTCTAGGCAGTATATTAAATTATCCCCTTTCCTAGGGAAAGTTTACTTGAATACTGAAAAAGGTAAGTTTGAGAAAATTAGCAAAAGAGTCCTATGAAATAATGTAAGTTCATTTAAAGGAAGATCTCATAATTGGTGGTTAACCAAATGTTATTAACTTTAACCTCTGCATAAATAAGACTGAACCATCAGAATTTTTCTTCTGACTTGAAGTTTCCATGTGTTTATCCCCAAATCTGTATTCCAAAGTACTTCAATATTATTGAAGACTGCACCATTATGAGTGAGACATTTCCCCTAGTCTTCCCTAATTACAAAAGCAATAGGTGAGATGTGTGTAGTCTTGCATGCCTGTAATCCCAGTATTTGGGAGGCTGAGACAAGAGGATCACAGGTTTGTGGCCAGCATCCACAAATTAGTGAGGACCTTTGCAACTTAGTGAGACACTGTTTCAAAATAAAAGAATAACACACTTGTAATCTCAGCATTTGAGAAGCTGAGACTGGAGAATCCCGGTTCGGTTCGTGGCCAGCCTCAGCTACCTAGAGAGGCACTCCGCAACTTAGTGAGACCCTGTTTCAAAATAAAGAATAAAAAATAGTGCTGGGGACATAGCTCTGAGGTAGAATGTCCTTGAGTTCAATCCCCAGTACCGCCAAAAAAAAAAAAAAAAGGAATAAAATAGAGCTTGGGATGTAGCTCAGAGGTAGAATACCCCTGGGTTCAATCCCCAGTAACACACACACACACACACACACACACACACACGCAGTAGATGTCACTCATGGTAGAAGGCAGAAGTAAGTACTCTCTTTACATATACAGAGTGGGATTTCCTTTGTCAAATATTGGACACAGAGCACATGCATGTATGGTCCCCTTGGTACCAGATTAAATCTAAGGATGAAGATAATGTGAGCCAGCCCAAAGAAGGTCCAGAATGATCTTCTTGCACGTGATCCTCTGTGTTCAAGAAAAGAGCAAGTCCTCTTTGCTTTATTGTATAGAGAATGAGATATGTTATAAAACCTATATGCTTTATTGTACAGAGAATGATATATACTATAAAACTTTAAACTGGGATGTTTACATTCCGCTCAAATGTAGTATCATCAAAAGCAGACTTAAGCCTGCTTTGAATTTGTATTTTCTAGGCCCACTCTAGTACACAATAATTTACCAAGATATAAATCAAAGAAACAAATACCTGACACTCCCTTCTTCACAAGATTCAACTTATGATTCATGATTTAATGCCAAGAATTATTGCTATGGTACTCAAGGTACTTTCAGAATAACAACAATATCTTACATTTGCATCACATTTTGTAGTTTCAAATTTACTATTTCATAACACGGTGTGTTGTTTCTGTGTGGCTGTCTTGTTAATTTTTTGGAAAATGTGTTGCTTTATATTGCCAATGTTTTGATTTAATACATATTTAATTCAACAAGCACTAATTTTGTACCTACTACCTTCCAAGCTCATGTCACACTGATACATATTCACCAAAGTTAACCAAAGTGTTTTTCCATTACAACCTTATACAAATAGATCCCTTAAATCCCATAAATATCATGTCTATTGTGCTAATGAACTATGTTTCTCTGGATGCTATTTCCAGTAAAAGAAAGGAGGTAAAAATATATATCTCAATCAATTACAATTTGGACAACTATCAGAGATTTTCCTTAGATGTGGTTCTATAAATTGGGGTAAGCTTACAAGTTTTCTCTGTGTAACCAGCTGCCCATTTCTAATCACCAGATATGTCATAGGAGAGTTCTAATATCACATGGAAGAACATTAGTGAAACTATATAGTGAAAAGGGACCAGCTTTCTTTTACACAGGGAGTATTATCCCCTGATACTTTGGGTTTGCATTACTCTGCTGATGGCTCCCATAACCAGAAGCTATCCTTATGTGCCCTCAGCTTTTGTAACTACGTGCTGCCCACTCTTCTGTTCCACAGGCACGCCTTAGGGTCTTCCAGCCAACATTTGCTTATGTCTCCCAGTTGACCCTTTCCCTGGAATACACCCTTGTCTCATCTTTGTCTCCTAGACAATCTGCTCTTCTCCATAGACAGTATGTCCAAACAACTCCAATTTGTATTCCATGACCTTTCCAACAACCCACACACCCTCTTAAATGGATGTTTTACTCATACAATCATGATGCTTTTCTGGTTTCCCTAGGATTCTCTGTATTAGAGAGTTTAGAGAGCAGTGCCCCAGTATTTTAATCACAGGCTTAAGAGCTAAGATTTATTGGGCGTTTGCAATGTGCCAGGTACTATGATAGGACTCTCATTTCAGTTCCATTACAATTTTTGGAGATCAGTGTTAACCCTACTATATAAGTGAGGAAGTAGCTTTGGACACTTTGAAGGAGTTGCCCAGATGCCTTGCTTGTGAGAGGTCAAACATGGACTTTCACTAATATCCATCAGACTTTGTATCATTCATTGTGCAACAAGGAACATAGTGCCTCCCCCTGATAACTCAACAGAGGGAGTTTATCATTGAGTATAGTCACAGATCTGTTAGAAGAGATCAAAGAATAAATATTGAAAAGGGACCTAATGGACTAGGGAGACTACAAGAGATCCCTATGATCCCCAAGGCTGGATGAGCCAAGGAAGAAACTGATGTCATTAGAGCTCAGGAGCTAGAAACAAGGTAGAAACTGGTATCTAGCAGGCTCAAACAATGGGAGTTGGGCCATGGAAAAACTAGCTGTCTGGTCAAAGCTGGATTTCCACAAGCGTCACAGACCCTAAGTACCCCTAAAGCAAAGAAAAGTAGAAGTAGTACCCTGGCTTATTTCTCCCTCCCATCCTCCTGTTTCCTGCCAATGCCTCCCAGTGCAGCTTCTAGAAAGAACCTGATTGGTGAGAAGCCTTGGTAGAAATTCTCAAGGATACCTTCTCTGAGTACAGAGAGGGGAAGGAGAATAAATGGGAGATGGCCTTCTGGATGCCAAAGTCCACACCAATTTTGCTAAGCCATGACTCCCACCAGATATCATTCATGCCCAGTACTAATAACTGAGTGCAGTTTGTGGTTGGAACACAGTCAGCTACCCATTTGTGCATTGAATCATTCCTGTTGTTCCTCCTAAGCATTACCAAGCACCTCACACAGTGAGCAGAACTCACTTTCTTCCCTCCTCCCCCATAAATGTGGACTAACCCAATCAAATTATTTGCAGTTAAGGTAAGTATACACCGAATGCACGATCTCAAGAAATAAGTACCAAGAAGAGAGGTAATTCTTAACCAGGATTTAAAGAAAACATGAGAAGAGCATAATTTTTAAATGTTGGCCTTTATGTGATATTGCTTTGTGAATTTATTGCTAAATCATTTCCATAATTCAGATGACTTAAGAGTTCACTATGCAAGCCAAAAATTGGTTTAGGTAGCCTGAGAGAGACAGTCTTCTGAGAGCTGACTGTTACTTCCTACCTAGACCAAACATCTCTCCTCCTGAGAAAAAAAAAAATGGCATCGATACTACTTTAATGCTGTTGAAAAGTCACTTTCTTGGTCTTTTTGTTTTAACAATTGATATTATTGTTGGAATTCATTACTTCTCAAGTGTCCTCTGTTTAATCTATTTCACATTCATAAGAAGTATGAAATCCAAAACCAGCACAGACTCAATTATCCTTATTACTTGATCTTAAATGTAATTCCCTAACATATGGAAATGGGGGAATGTCAATGGGTCTAAAGCATCAGAGTGACAAAGTTCCCAATGTTGGATACTCATCCAAACATATTTAATTCCCTTCATTATAAAAATTACACAAGAAATTTCATAAGAACCATCTTACTAGCAGAATTCTAGGTATTTCCTGTTCTCAAGGGCAGAGAAATACTGCAAAATCAACATTTTTTTAATGACATTTCAGTACTGTCTCTCTTGGCTGGAAACAGAAAAAGCAAGAGACACATAAAAATGAAAAATGAAAAAAAAGTTAATTAAACATTTTCAACCCTTAAATGGTTGGTATTTTATGTTAAACCTTTAAGCCAATTTGTATTTTATACAAACAAGATTGCCCATTCCTGGTGACAACATCATGAATAATTTAAAATAAATACATCTGCTTCCTCTAAGTTTAATTCTTCAATAATTACTATAATCAGAATTACCATTTCAGTGTGAAGACCAAGCACTGCTTAATTCAATAGTTCGATGTTTCTGCATTTTAGAATAAAAATCTTACTGCTACTACTCATTTGGAATACAATCTTAGATAAGCTCATCTGAACTGGTGGCAGATTCTGATGTTTATTAAAGTCTGTGAAATGAATTCACATTCAATATGATCCCTTGGTCTGAAAGTTGAGTAACAAGCCAGCATAAACTTCAACTCTTCTGGCAGTAGAGTCAAGAATTTCTTTCAATTTCAGACACCCTCCCAATCATCATCCCACCACACACACACACACACACACACACACACACACACACACACACACACACACACACAGAGTTTTCCTCTATCATATTACCCAGAAGGCTACTATAAAGAAGAACAGACTGTTTCCCACTCCTCTTCTGTCCCCTTATCTGTTCTCTAACAAGGAGGTACTGACCCTTGCAGACTGCATGCCCCAAGTCTCCCACAAGCTTCCAGCTTCATATAGTGAGAGGCAACTTTTAAGGACTTTGGAGAAGAGGAGGAAAGGAAAAGCCTGGGTATTTCTACCTTTGTTTCTGTCTCAGGCTGTAGCTCCAGCATCGCTCCATGGCAGAAAATGTCAGCAGCAGTTCCAAATTCCACAGGAAGATCCTCCACTCCTGGAATCCCATACAAGTGCCCCTCCCTTTGGTTTCTCTTAGTATGGCTTCCTTTACTGCTAATATCTGGTTTGTTTCACCATTTCCTATTTGGTGTCTCAGGTTTCCCATCACATTCATAAACAAGCCCATCCATTAAATCCCCACTATTTTAAATACTTTGGGTGGTTTCTGTTTTCCTGGTTAGATCCAAATACAAATAGCTTCAATAAAAGCTGACAAGGATAATAACCCAATTACCCTATTGCCCCTCACATTGATTTCATAGAAACCAAAACCATCACAGAAAGTAAAAAGAGAGGAGGGCAGGCAGAGATCTCTCTTCTCATGTGCCTGCAGCGAGTTGTTCTCTATAGAAATTACTATCTGGGACTTTTCGTTTCTTCATCACGTATTCCAGAACAAAAGTAGATCTTGATGGGATCCAACCCGCACTATAGATTTTCTTGGCTCTTCCTGTAATCAGAGAAATCCAGCTCCCAACACAGTCCCCACCTGAATCTCACTTCACACAACAAAGTTAGGAGCAATCTGTAGCTGGCTGAGCCATCTGAAGTTCTGGATCAGAAGCTATCTCTGCTCTCTCTTGCCTCACAACAAGAGCCCTGAGTGGCCAAGAATTTCTCAGGAAGTTCAAGTTCAGCTTCCTTGAGCTGCTGCATGGTATCTTGGGAAGTACATCTTCAGGCCTGAGAAGCTGCAGTTCTGACACTGGTGGCCCTGGGAATCCCAGCATGCTAGCCAACAGGGCTGCCTCCAGAAGCTTCAGAGTTTCTGGTCTGTGAGTTGTACCTCACTGTCCACCTGGGCATCAAAGAAGCTCTGCCAGCCAGAATCTCCAAAACTTTCTTGGATAGTCAATTCTTCAGAGCTCATTTCTCTAGCAATAGGAATTGAAAATAGTTCCCTGAACCAAATGGGAGATGACCATCTTCTTCTGCTTCCCCCTTCTTTTGATTCATCCTAATTTTTCTCCCCCCACATCCCAAAACAAAACAAAAATAACAAAAGTTATCAAGAGATATTGAAGTTCCTTAGCAGTAATGAGTAGAGTAACTAGGGAGAAGGAGGACCTTATAGGATATGATGTAAATTCAGCCTCTGACCTTCATGTATTCCTGCCTACTGAGAGAGATGAATGTGTAAATACAAGTGGCATATGCTAATCTAACTCTATGTACAAAGCATCAAGGCACAAGATGCAAGAGAGAGGCCAGATCAGCTGGGGAGGCAAGAAGGATGGACCTCTGTCCACACTCTCACCCAAGAAGACAGGTCATGAATGTGAGCTTTCAGAGAATATCAGCATGTCTAATGTTCACTTAAAAATCATACTCATTTTAGCCATAGAGTCTTAGCCAATTTGGGTTGTTATTACAAAGTACTACAGACTAGGCAGTTTATAAACAACAAAAGTTTAATTTATATAACAGTTCTGGAGGCTGGAAGTCAGATCAGGGTGTCAGCATGGTAAGTTCTGATAAGGGCCTTCTTCTAGATTGCAGTATTCTAACTTCTCATTGTGTCCTCAGATGGTAGAAAAAGGACAAGAGAGCTCCCTGGGTATAAGCTACTAATCCCATTGGTAAGGATTCTACCCTCATGACCTCATTACCTCCCAAGTTCCCAACTTCCTAATACTATCATATTGGAAGTTAGGATTTCAATATGTAAATGTGGGGAGGACATACACATTCAGTCTATTGCACATAGAGATTAAAGGAACTCAATTACTCTTTCTTTTTCTCAATTCCCCTTTGAGTCTTTATTGTTATTTCTGTTCATTTGTCCTAAAAATCTCAGCTCTATGGGAAAAGTTACAATTATATTTACTGTGAATAAATGCTGTTATTGCCAAAAAATTTTGTGAGGGATACTACAAAATCAAAGGAGGGTCTAGGGTCTGAGGGAGAAGCATTTTAATTCTGAGTTCACAGGCTTAACAATTACTTTTTATATTTATATTTTGCAAAGCTTTTACAAAATGCTCTGATTTCCTTTTTCCTGGGAGGGTTTTCCACTGCCTTTTTCATGAAAGCATCAATATTTGTAACTGACTTGTGGCTCTGTTGATCAAATACAGCAGCATGGATATTCAGTCCTTATAAAGTCAGTTGGTTCTAGTTTTGGACAAGTCGGTTAATCTTGAAACTTAACACCCACAGACTAGTACCTATAGTTTGATTCCATGAATTATTTTTCTTTTCTTTTTTCTCCCACTGATGCTACAAAATTCCAGTGCAGGCTTAATCCTTAACAAATACATAGCTAGAATGCTTTATTCCTGAGCCACATGTACATTTAGCTTCTGAGAAAGAATGATACTCATAGTAATTTGAAGAACTTCCGGAGGGGTCTCTATGAGTTATGACTTCCATATTAGTCCTTTTTTGGGGGGAAAAACAAGTCTAGGTTGCATACTTGAAATGCTTTCAATCATCAGCTTCACATGCCAAGCTAAATCCGCTTTCTAGTTCCCTGGTCAAATCTCTGAGATTTGTTAAGGACAGTGGATGTTTTCAACTGGCTCCCTTTGCAGAGTCAGATGTTCCTGTTCTCAGCTCTAAGAGAGTTCACTTGTGCAAAATCAGTCACCTAAACCATGTGCAGCTTTTGGTCAGCTGGGTTTATGGGGCTGAATCTCCGTCTTTCAGCTTGCAGTCGGGAGTTTGATAAATCTAACAGTCATCATACATTACTTTGGAACTCTGAATGAACCTCTGTCCACTTCAGTTCCTGGAAATTAGTAAGTCGCTCTTGTGTACCAATCCCCTGGCCATAGATCATAGTATTATGTTAGAAATGCAAAGGAGAGCGATTCTGTTTCTGCTTTTCTTGTGTAATGAAGAAAAAAAGCAAAGCATATCATAAAGTGATATAGGAAAGAAACTCTGGGTTTTGGAGTCAGACAAACCTCATTTTGAATCCTAGTACTGCCACATGCTAGCTGGAAGATCTTGCCTCTAAATCTTTCTTATCTGTGAAATGGAGATAGTAAGACCCATACTACTAAAGTTGCTGGTTAAATCAGAGAAAGTGCCTAAGTAAAAAAGCTACTATTATTATTAATCGTAAGAGTATTGTTTTGAGTGAGAAAAATAAGCAGAATTCTGTTATATGGAACAACTGAAAAGCAAAAATATGCAGGTAGGAAGTAAGGCAGACAGATCTCACTGCCCAAGGGATGTACCCATGTACCAGCAGAAATTCTGTGGTTATGTATTGGAAAGCCTAAACCCCTCCCTGCACATGCAAAGGGCACATTGTAGAAACAACTCACCAGGAAGGTTCTGCAGTTGAGGGTGGTGTGATTATCATCTAACTGCTACATCTAAATAAGAGAGAAAAGAGTCTTTGCCAGGTGAGTGACAGAAGGCGATAGTTGGTGGAATGCAGAGTGGATTTACATCAGCACACTGCAGCACCCACCCTCCAGGGACATCCAAAACCACACAGACGTGTTTTTAAAGGACTGAAAGTTGTCATTTTGCCACTTACCAGCATATTTTTAAATTTATTCCAACTGATTTTAAAGTAATATTCCTACTTGATCCCAAATTATTTTTCTTCTTGATCTTAATAAATATTTCTATAAATTATTTATAGTTATCTGCATAGTCATAAGCTCGACCTAGTAGACAAAGATTGCAAAGAAATAAAAGTATGAAAGAATTGACAATGCCATGACGTCCTTGCTCTCCTGACAACTGTGCATATCTTCAGATAGTTTTCCCAGGCACATGGCTCTGAACTCAGTTTAAACTCAATAAATGCTTCTGGAACCTTTGCCGAAACTAAGACTCATTCTGCTCTCCTCTAATTGACAGCATTACTTTTTTTTTTTTTTTTGGAAAGTGAATATAATTCTTTCCAATCATCAAATCTTCCCATTATTAAGATCAGCATTTCTAGTGTAGATTAACAAATGCAGTAATCATCCTTTAACTTCCAGAATAGACTCAGGTATGAACTCTGTACATACAGTAGCTTGCAATTTATAGGCAGCAGAAATAACACTGTGGAAAAAAGTGACCATGGTCTACAAACAAAAGATTAAATTATTTCCCCAGATGCGGCTTCTGAATTTTTAAGTTTTAAGTAAATCATTCACTCAATTAAAGTTTACCAAGCACCATTTTTTTAAAAAGGTTCATTACTTCTATCAAATCTCCCGTTTTCTCCAGATGAACCTGAATCATAGCATTCCAAGTGTTTGGGGGCTTTCTGCCAGATGGAACATGGCATTTACTAGGTGAATCTCTGTCCTACATTAGGGAAAGGAGGGAAATTGAGATAGGGATGAGAAAGCCATCAAATTGTCAGACTTGAAAATATATTGTCCAGAGTGAAAAGTATTCAGGTGGAATCCTTTCAGCCAAAAGGGAGAGCTCAGTTCAATATGTCAGAGAGCTACTGAGTAGCTTAGGACTAAAATATATAGGTAGAAATTCAAGGCAAAGTACTGCCCATCTTTGTGTACTATGAATATATAAAACCGTACCTTAATCACATTTAGAAAATTTGAGGTCAACTGGAAAAAGAGCTAACTAGGTCTTGAGTAAAGTTGGTCATTTGAGGGAAAATGTGAACAGAACTTTTCCCACTGACTCAGTGGCCATAAACATTTTCACTGGACTTTTGGAAAGTCTTTACACAGCAATATCACAATGCATATGCCAATTTCCCTTTTTACATGAAGAACTAAGCAAAATTCCAACTGAAATTCATGACTTGGTATTCAAATATGCCTCCTACTAGGGGAGCCCAGAGATGGCTCTGCTATTAAATAAATCGCCTACAGCTGGAATTCTAAAAAAAAAAAAAAAAGGCGTGGCCTGCAGTCTAGAGCATCTGTGGCACCTGGGAACTCGCATCGATTCAAACTCCAGGACCCCATGAATTCAGACCTACTGAAGCAGAAACTCTTGGGAGTGAGCCCAGAAATTTGCGTTACAAGTATGACAACCACTGGCCTACAGACTTCCAGTTAGAGGTTGCAGTGTAAAGATGTCCCTACCTCCTATTCTCTTCCCTGAAACTGTCTGAAAGAAACACAAGGGAAGAAAAACAAGGAAATTCCATTTTAAATGATATTAGCTACTACAATACCAAACTCCAAACTCTGAGGACTATAGTGAGATTTGGATTCAACTGAGCATAATAGATGCATACCTTAACAGACCTCAGGCAGAGCATGGAATTCTACAAGAGGAGGAGACACAGCCCTAAGGCACCTGAGCAAGGATTTCTTATTGGAAACAGTAAGTGGTAAAGAATGAAGGGGCAATGTGGAGCCAAATGAGGAATGAGGCAGGACACACCATCTTTAAAGCCTATTATGTGGCAAGGAGAGATGATGGGTGACAACCAGTAGCTGTTTTATACTTATTGTTAAAAATCAGTAAAGTAAAATAAACATTAATTACTAGTATATCACTCCACTGCAAGATTAGTAAACTGAGAAGGCATATCCCTGAAGGAAGTGAGTGAAACTATCTCCTGGCAGAAACTTTAGAAATAGAATTAAAATGGCATAACCATAATAAAGCTCTCTGCTGCCCCAGCCCTTTCTCAGACTATTGTTCAACAAGTAGCTAACCTCAAAGAATGCAAAGAATGACCTCATTAAAGAAGAGAAAAATATCAGAAAGGAACTGGCATAAAACCAATTGTATAGATACTACAAGAAAAAAAAACTAAAAATGCAATATCAAAGAGATACATAAAAATCACATGTAACTATTATAGAAGAGTTATGAGTTATATGAGTTCTTTCAATACTATTCGGTGATTTTTTTTAATTAAAGAAAATAGAGCCTTTTAAAAATGTATTTAGCTGGGCATGGTGGTGCATGATTGTAATCCCAGTACTTGGGAGGCTGAGATAGGAGGATTGCAGGTTCACAGCCAACCTCAGCTACTTAGTGAGGCCCTCCACAACTTAGTGAGGCCCTGTTTCAAAATAAAAAAATAAAAACTAGGGATGGGGGTATAGCTCAGAGGTAGAATGCCCCTCACTTCAATCCCCAGTGCCACAAAAGAAAAAATGTATTTAGAACAAGGGAACATGGCTCAAAGAACTAAAGGCAAGCCACCACCAGAAGGTTATTAAAAGTGAACTAACAGAACTCAGCAAAGAAATCAAAAAAGAAATATAATCCATTCAGAAAAAAATACACTTTAGAAATAACAATTTTTGGTTTTCACCTGGTTGTTAGTTCTAAGTTTCCTACCAGCTTTTCCCAAGGTATCCCTACCTCAGTATGTTGTAATAGAAATGCTTCTTCAGTTCACTTTAAGTGAGCTGCTAAGATGATATTTGTTCCTGTGAGGTTTCTTAATGAATACCATCAAAACTACAAAATTCATAATGGAGGTTATACTTAAGAACATCAAGTTAAATATATTCTCAAGAAAAAGGAATTAGAAATCATTATACAGAATAATTAAAGAGAAATAAAAATGTGTATGACATTTTTGTATAACAAACAAGGCCAGCCAGGCGTGGTGGCGCACGCTTGTAATCCCAGCATTCGGGAGGCTGAGACCAGAGGATCCGGGTTCATAGCTAGCCTCAGCTACCTAGTGAGGCACTCCGCAACTTAGTGAGACTCGGTTTCAAAATAAAGAATAAAAAATAGGGCTTGGGGGTATAGCTCAGAGGTAGAATGCCCCTGAGTTCAATCCCCAGTACCACAAAAACAAACAAACAAGGCCAACGTGCACATCCATGAAGAGAACACCAATTAGGAAAAAAAAAAAGTTATATTAGAGGAAGAGATGCCCAGATTCTATTAATAAAGATTAAGTTAAAATTTAGGGCAAAATTTATATCAGTATAATGATAATCCCAAAGAATGGGATTCTTCAATGATGAATTATATACTATAATGTAGCTCTAACTGTCCTGACTCAAAGCACCAAATAATATATCATCAAAAATATATAAAGCAGGGCCAGAAGTGGTGGCACATGCTTGTAATCCCAGCATTTGGGAGGCTGAGACCGGAGGATCCAGGTTCAAGGCCAGCCTCAGCTACCTAGTGAGGCATTCTGCAACTTAGTGAGACCCTGTTTCAAAATAAAGAATAAAAAACAGGGCTGGGGGTGTAGCTTGGAGGTAGAATGTCCCTGAGTTCAATTCTAGTACTGCCAAAAAATATATATATATACACATATATAGCACATATATGTGTATGTGCTATATATGTGTATATATAATGTAATGTATATAATATATGTATATATGTATATATAATGTATATATAATGTAAAATTATATACATATAAATAAAATATAGTATAAATATATATAATATATTATATATAATATATATAATATTACATATATTATATATATTATATATATACATATATATAGCAAAAACTGTAAAGATACACAAAAAGAAATAGACACAAATTAATACTGGTAGAAAGCATGTACATAGTCCTTGAAATATGATATAGATTAAAAATATGTACCAATACCAAATAAATTAAGTAACATAAATAATACTTTGGATGTCACATACACAAATGTATAAAATCAAATGAAGCAACTTTTAAAGACACATGGAAAATGTATTAAGTTGGAATATAATATTCCCCAGAGAAAATCTCAATAAATTTCTCAATGTGAAGTATCAGAGGCCATGTTTTATAACAAGAATGCTATGACACTAGAAATTTATAATAAAAATGAAGGCCAATGCACTAAGAACTGAAACATTTTTAAAGAACTCTGAAGTCAAACAGGAGATCAAAATTGAAATAGCCAGTAGAAAACCGACTGGGGTCTTAAGTGTTTCTTGTTTTAACTCCCAGCCAAGGTCATCAGGTTATGTCTTTAGAAATAGCCTCAAAAAGACAATAAATAAAGAAAGTCAAGAATAACAAAATTCATATTTAAGGTTCATTGTTATCCTATATCCAAATAATAATTTATTCAAAAAGTAAGAGATAAAAAGATCCCAATTCAATAAGAAATTTATCAGTCAGGGCCCAGTTAGCAAAACATAGTCCCGATATGTAATTAAATATAGATAATATAATATAGGAACTATTTATGGAAGTATTAGAATAGTCAAAAGAGCAAGCAGAGAAAAGCTTTAGCTAAAAACTAGTAACAGCAAAAAGCTGCGGATACCCTTAAACTATAAGGACAAAGGGTGACACTCCTGCCTGGAGCAGTACATAAGCTAGACCTATCAAGGGTGCTAGAACTCAGACAGGACTGCCTACTAGCAGCCAGAACTGTGGAGGGAGCTAGAGCCACCAGAACACTGAACCAGAGATGCTGGCAGCAGCAAAGGGATGGAAAACACCAAAACACCTGAGCTTCTTTCTACATCTGTCCTCTGTTATCTTTCCAGCAACCCCCATTGGCCAAACTTAAATGGAAGCTGCCTGGAAAGGGAACTTGTCATCTCCATGGTACATGGTCTACCACTTGAACTACAAAAGAAGGGTGAGAACTGGATCTGAAAGCAAATAGACAAGACTGTTAGCACAGCAACCAAAAGAGAAAAAGAATTAAGAGGAGAAAAAATTAGCTCTATTTGCATACTTCATTTAAAGGTCTTTAATGAGAAATGTGTCAGAGGTAACGCCTGTTTACTTAATTATTAAAAAACAAAAGGAAAAGGAATAGGAATTCTGTATATAAATTATATATAATAAAAGATGATCTTCTCTCTCACCTCATAGTCTCAATTTCTCTCTACAGGGTGACCACTATTATTTTGTGTTTGCTTCTGGAAATTTTTCATATACAAACATGAATATTTGTAAATACTCACTTTCACTTATGAATATACACAATCCACTTGAGACTGGCCATAATTTGTTTTTTCATGGATTGAACTCAGGGGCATTCTATCTCTGAGTGACACCCTAGGCCCTATTTTAATCTTTATTTACTCTGAAACAAGGTCATGCTAAGTGATTGAGCTGATCTTGAACCTACAATCCTCCTGTCTCAGCCTTCTAAGTACTGGGATTACAGGTATAAGCCATTACATGTTTTTTTTTTTTTTTTTAATTCTTTACTTGGTTGAACAAATAGGCTGTTTCCAAGTTTTTGTTGTTACGGACAATAAACGGCAAATATTGAGGGAGTGCATAAAAAGCTGCTTGACTGTTGTCTTTATATGCTTGGTATCTGAAACAATTCAGATAGCACATGTTAGGCAAGGGACAATACATCTAAAAGTAGAAACTTCTGCCGGGCGTGGTGGCGCACGCTTGTAATCCCAGCATTTGGGAGGCTGAGACTGGAGGATCCGGGTTCGCGGCCAGCCTCAGCTACCTAGTGAGGCACTCCACAACTTAGTGAGACCCTGTTTCAAAATAAAGAATAAATAATAGGTCTGGGGGTGTAGCTTGGAGGTAGAATGCCCCTGAGTTCAATCCCCAGTACTGCAAAAAAATAAATAAATAAAAAAATAAAAGTAGAAACTTCTAAGTAAGTCACTGAACCATGGCATTCATTTCACTTATATCTCACAACCAGCAATGCTTATGATTTGTACCCATGTGTATGGGAAAGTTTGGAAAGGCGTACAGATGCAGCCAATATGTGCATCTTCACCCCAAGGCAATTGCATATCCCCATGCTCTCATGTACCCCAAATAAATAAAACCTCATCCCTGCTGCTTTAGTGAGGACAACTCACTTGTCTCCAAAAATTTTAAGATTTTTAAGATAGCCTAGCTGTATGGTCTTGAATAGCGCCTTAGCTTCTGCAGCCCTCAATTTCTTTATTAAAATTAAGATATCATATCAATCTATCCTGCCCTTAAAAATCCAACAATTCTACTTTTTCAGCCCTTGCTATAAATTCTCAAGGACAAAGGTAATTTCCACCTTTTTAAAAATTTTTGATACTGGGGATTGGACCCAGGGGCATTCTACCTTTGAGTTACACCCTCAGCCCTATTTTATTTTACTTTTATTTTGAAACAGGGTCTTGCCAAGTTGCTGTGGGTCTTGCTAAATTGCTGAATCTGGCCTCAAACCTGTGATACTCCAGGCATGTGCCACCATGCCCAGTCTCACCTTTTTTTTTTTTTTTTATATATAATGAGTTAAGTTGCAGAATCTGGGGGAAGATATATTGAAAAACCATACCTTAATATTTTAGATTTTCATATTGACCTCTTTCTATAATCCTAGTATTCTCGCCTTGATTCTGGTGAAGCATTAGTTTCTCCCAGGAAGAAAATTAGAAAAAGTAAAACATTGGAGAGCAATCTTGAGATTGAACATTACATAAATTTAGACTGTTGTTGTTTTTATTGTCTTTAAAAAGAATAAATCATTATGTGGCCTTAAAATAAATGCAGTCAACAGCTGTCATATGACAAACCATGCAATTAACTCAAAGTTGTCAAATTTTGGATATAATCACAGAGTTTTCAAAGTTAACGGAGTTTATGGGGTATATATAGGTCCTGATGGACTATCAGGCAAATTCTGAATATTTGGCTGTTGAAAGCTTTCAGATAAGTTCTGATTAATTTTTAGTGAAACGTAATTTAAAGAAAACAATAAAGTCAAAAGTTTAATCAAGTGAAAAAACACATTCAAAATAATTCTATCAGTTCCAAATATGAAACTGCCTAAATTTCTAGCATGGATTATGAAAAAAAAAATGAGACCTCATATTCTCAAACACCACTGCCTAAGACCAAAGTTGATCTTGAGGAATCTTTAACCATGTAAAAACTCTATAGACTCAACTTTGGGATGCTTGGTGGGGGGTGAGGGGTATGATAGGTAGATTTGATTTTCACAATAAATTACTATTGGTTTAAAAATTATCTCTCCTTCAAATATAGTGTTTTGGAAAGAAGACAGTAAATAAATATTTGTGTTGAGGAAATAGAACAATAAGCTGAGTTATGCTCCAGCAGTATTTCACCAAGTTAGAAAGGCTAAAAAACACTGTGAGGACATATACTCAATAATCCCAAGGGAGTGATCCATTCACTCATTCCAGGAAAGTCAGGAAAGGTTCTCTATCAGAAGCCAATTTTTATGTAAATTTTTTAAAGAATAAAATGTAGATCTCTAGTCACCAAAGAGGAAGTGCATTCCAGGAAGAAGAAAAAGCAAGTGCAAAGGCACGTAGGCATGTCTAGAGAGAAGATGATTTCCAGGGCACAGTGTCTGTACAGTGGGAGGAAATCAGCCAGAAATGAAGGGTGGGGCCAGAATGGGCTGTGGAGTCTGAGGTATGTTCAAACACCACGGCTTCTTTAATAAAGAGAAACCATGCTAAAATGTAGAGCCATATGTTTTATCACAGCACATTAATGACCACATGTTAACAGGGAGGAAACTGGAAAATAACCATCGGCTATGGCAGTGACTCAAACATTTTCTTTCTATTTCAGGCTTCAGAGCACCAGTGTGCAAGATGACACTTGACAGCTCTACTTTCTTTACCTCGTATTAAAAAAAAAAAAAAGCAGAAACGAAGCTATTCCATTCCGGCATCTTTAAATTGTTAACATTAGATGAAACCTAATGAAATAATAATGGAGGAGCTAAGTTTACTTCTTGGAGAGCTCAACATCTTTGCAATCTTTACAGTGGTTAATGAAAGCACATCCAGGAAATCTGTAGATAACACAGCACTGGGGAAAATACAGAGCTCTTGTGGGTCCTGTGCTTCTCAGCTTCTGAAACCAAAAGGAAGATTTGGTTTCTTTTAAAACCAATGAAAGAAGCAACTATCCTTTCCCTAGCTGTATTTCCCCCGTTTCCCATCACACTGACATGGTCATTCTCATGCATACATGTCCTGTCTTTTTCCAAATTTGGAGTAGTGAAAGAAGAAGGGAGTACATCCTAGAACTGGGTTTAGTTTCTGAAAATTAATTAACTTTATGTACCTGGGAGTCTAGAATAAACACCCAGCATTTCTCTGTTCACGCACTAAGGTGCCAGCAACCCTGCCCTCTTCCCCCTCTTATCCCTTCCACTATGCTTTCACTGGGTTTATTAACATCCTTACTTTTTCTCATTTCCTTTATAAAAGTCTTTCCTTCAAACATTCCTCATCCCTCATTAAAACCATACTTTCCCCTGGTCATCTCAAAGATATATATATAGAGAGAGGGATACCACCAGTCCTATTTAATTTTTTATTTTGAAACCAGGTCTCACTCAGAGACCTAAATTGCTGAGGCTAGCCTCAAACCTGTGATCTTCCTGTTTCAGTCTCTCAAGTACTGGGATTATTATAGGCATACTCCACCATGCCTGGCTATATTTTCTTTTTAAGTAGGATTATTTATTTATTTATTTATTTATTTATTTATTTATTTATTTATTTATTTATTTAAGGTGCTTTTTATCAGTGCATTGTAGTCTCACATCCTAATGTAGTTCAGAGTGATAGGGACACACATGCACACAGCACTTGGTGAGCTTCCCCCCAGCCCTCCTTCCCTCAGTACTCCTTCCCCTTCCCCATACATGATACTGAGATTGGCATTGGTAATTTCTCACATGTACATACCATCAGTGGAAGTGTTTCTTTCATTAATTCTCCCTCCCCTCCCACCTCCCTCCTCTTAAACCCCTCTATCTCTCCAGTGGGGTTTCTCTTCCTTTGTTCCTCTTGTATCTCAATTATTCCCTAGCTTCCACATAAAAGACAAAACATGTAATTGTGACTAATCTCACTTAAAATAATGTTCTCCAGGTCTATATCCATTTTCCTGCAAATGATGTAATTGTGTTCTTTATTGTTGAGTAGAATTACATTGTGTGTATAGCCCATATGTTTTTGTGTCCGTCAAATGGTTATATTTTTTAAATTAAGGAATTAAGAAAACATTGACATTATTATAAAAAGCTTTGCTGGCTCAGTTTCCTTGCCTATTGAAAGGAGAAATTTCCAGGGCCATTTCTGTACTTTTTTCCTGGTATTTTGTGATTAATAATAATTCCCCTAAAATCCACTTATTGATGCATTACAGTTCCGATTTCCTCAAAGTAACAGCTCAGTCACCTTTTAAGGAGTTACGAAAGAGAGAACATTCAGTACCTCAGAGGTAAGGCCACTCAAATCACAATATTATACTCCCCAGGTCAACAGAATAGTTAGCTCAAGTCTTTCAGACTCCAAGCCCTTTCCCTGCTGTGTAAACTTACAAGCCACAGGGATCCATTTAAATGATGAATGGGACCTAAAAAATATTAAAACTAACATCAAAGATCAGCTAGTTAGGATAAAGGACTTATGAGCCATTTTGAACTTGATATATGTGGCATTAGGTCTTCAGAACACCAGTGTTTATTAGGTAGAATGTGTTTCAAAGACTTGATTACAAAATCCTGCCAGAGACTAAAATCTGGTCCCTGAAGAATTATTAAATTCTGTTTACTCTGGTTATATGAAAGCACATTACAGTAAATTTTAAAAAAAGCTAATTTTAGTAAATTCAGACAACAAATGGTTCTTTGGAAGCTGGGGTGTGAACCACAGGAGTCTTTCTGTGACCTATTGACTGGTCTGGATGTCTTGCTTTGCTTTGGCTATTGTCATCACACTCCTTCCATGTCCTGCCTTCTTTGAGACTAAAAGAAATATCTGGGAAATCCTCCAGGCAAAAACCCCCAACAGGTGAAATGCAGAAGTCTGACTTGAACCTTTTCTCAAGTATAAGTGTTGTGGGGCAGCACAAAAGGTAAAGCTGATAAAAGGAGGCATTGGAAAGGAAACAGAAATTAAAAGCAGAGACACCACCACACAGTCTCAAGAAATGAAAGCAGCTGAAACAGGAACACGTCTCCTCACTTACCCTTCAGAGACAGAGTGGCAGGAAATTGTGAGATTCCTCCCAGAGCCCCACTTGCGAGGAAGCCCATTTAGCAAATGGTATGTGTTGCGCGATCTGTTGTTATTGGTTTTCTTCCCTGGGAACACGGCACACTGGGGATTCGACTGCACCACAAAACAGTCTTCTAAACCCTCAGACTTGTCAAGTGCAGACTGAGAACTGCTCCTTCTGGGTTTGCAAAGAGTCATAACTCTCCTTCTTGGCCCGCTCATTCTTGGCACTCAAGTTGCTAGGGAAAACCTTTTGAACTACCAGTCCAGGCCTTCAGTGTTGTGGGTCATCATTAGCTCAGCCTCACTGTATCTGTTCTGTGTTTCTGTTGCATTGGGAACCTGACGCCCACAGGATAAATGTGATGGGATTAGGATGAAGACATGGAAAGTCTTCAGAGAGAAAAACTCCTAGAATGCAGCCTTCATGTCACTATTTACCAAAATTAGGTCACGTTTTCCATCTTAGACAAAGTTTCCACTCAACACCAAGAGAGGGGAAAAACCTCTGAAATAATTTTTACAATAACAAAAATATAAAGAAAATTATATTTCCCAGTGTATATCTCTTGGGGAAGGATTTTTTTATTATGTATAATAATGTCTAATGTTTATTAAGTGCCTGCTATGTGCCAGAATTTTTATGTGTAATTAGCTAATGTAATGTCCACAATAAGCCACCATAAATCAGTTGAGTAAATATCAGTACCATCTCTATTTCACAGTGAGGGAAGTGAGTTATGTCATGGATCTGAGATTCCAGAACTAGAAAATGGCAGAACTGGTACTTGAACCCATATAGGCTGGTTCTAGTCTTAGATTCTTAGCTGTTACCTCATATTGCTTTCAATGCTTACTAAAGGATAGCATGTTAAATAGAGAAATGAGAATCAAATTCAGAAGTTAAAAATTCTCTTGAACTTCAGTACTAATAATTGGTCCCCCAGGAATCTACAAATATCTAATTTTTCTGTCTGGGCTCCATGGGTAGGTGCACAGGCTTCCATTAAAAGTACAGAAGGCGTCTTTGGGGTCCTTGTCTTTCACACACTCGGCATTGGACACACGGCAGTGCTCTCTGCACTTCTACACATGATTGTAAGAGAGAAGGAAGAGATGAGCATGCTGCTAGAACAATCATCCTCCTGTTGATGGGCCATATGAATCAGGAATTGTGTCTGCTTCATTGCTGCATTTCCAGTGTAAAATGTGGCACCTAACTATAGCAGACACAGTCACTATTTGATGAGTGAATCCAGTCATGTTTGTGTATGTATCACATGTATGCTGTGTGTGCTTACTGTGACTATATGATGTGTAAATACTTTTATTTTATTATGGAGAAGGTTTCTGTGATTGTGAGTTCACTGAAAACACACATCTTACTTGGTGAAAAACTTAAATGAGAACAGACAGGACTGTGAGCATTACATTCTTAATGGAAGAAGGAATTTCTGCTTAAATTTAACTGAAATGAGCCTAGTGTAGGCTGTAGACACTATGGAAAAGGGTCAAAGAAAATACAGATGATGTCTCTTTAAAGAATTTTAATAAATTGGGGGTTCAGAATAAATTAGAGGCTCTCATTATAGTTTCTATCTGCCAACTCTTCATTAGAAAGATTTATTTTAGTGGATATAATTTTTATGGCACCATCTTCACTGCCAACACACTTTTGAAAAATACAATCTCTTAAATAGGATAATGATTCCTACTGAAGACTGTGTGTCTTCACACACACACATACTTATATATTCAGTTATATTCCATTCAGAACAAAACTGATTGAATTTACCTTATCTCTGGATATGGTATTTGGCCCAAATGCATTTCTTGCAGCAAGGTGGAATTTTAAAATCAAAAACATGAGGAAAAATTATGCCTTTAATGAAAGCCAATCTTCTGGCAACTAGACTAAGTGCTTATTGTCCCATTTCTGTGGAATTTTGGTCATATCCCAGATATCAAAGAATATTCTTTATTCATGCATAATTATAGTCTCCAGAAAGATAGGTACCATATCTGCAGTAATGCTTAATTTAAGTGACAATTGTGTTTCTCTACTAGGAAAATTAAAGTATATATGAACAAATTCACAGAAAAAATATACAATTAAATTTGTTGTTGTTTTGTTTTGTTTTGTAGTACTGGGAATCAAACCTAGGAGCACTGTACCACTGACCTACACTCCTACAGGACTCCCCCGGCCCTTTAATTTTGAGATAGTCTCAGTCTCACTAAGTTGCCGAGTCTGGCCTCAAACCAATTTTCCTGTCTCAGCCTCTGGAGATTCTGGGGTTTCAGGCACACTTCACTGTGCCTGGTTATATATTTAAACCTTTAACTTTAATAATGAAAAAAAGGATAGATATATTTCCGACAAATGAGAAGGTCATGATTGCCTGACAAAACTAGCAAGTCACTAACACTTGTAGAGCTAAAAGAAGACCTTAGAAATAATCTAGTCTCATCTACTCATTTCAGAGGTAAATAAATTGGGATAGGAAAAGGTGCAATGATCTATCCATAATCTCATATCTACTGAAGGACAAAGCTAAGATTGAGACCCAGGTCTCCTATGCATAGCCCAGTCATTGTCCATTGTCCCATGCTGTTGGCTACAAGACTGCATTGTCCTGGCCTCTGGTGATAGTGCTGGGGCTGACTTTAACTTGAAGATACAATACAGCTTCTAAGGACCTGGCACCAAATGCCCTGGGGTCTGTTCACAGTTGTTACCAGCTCCAGCACCAGCACCTGGACCTTGGGGAGTTTATTTACTTACGTGGTGTCATTACCTTGTGACACCCTGGATAGACACACTTCATGACCATGTTTGTTTTATGCTGTTATGTAATAGAAAGCTCTCCAAGAAACTTACTTAAGAGTCACTTTTCAGTTTAAATTATTTCAATTATTTGTGGGGGTTTTCTAAGTAGTTAAATCCACTATATTTTTCACTGTCTGAAAAAAATTTCCCCTCCCTATTCTTTTCTTCATCCTCCTTCATCCTCCTTTTAAAAATAATAGTTCATCTCATTTTTCACAGTATGTGAATTCCATGATAGAACAGCACATAGGAGAGTCAGAAAGATAAACTCTGGTGTAACGAGGGACCTGTAAAGTGTCATCAACCTGAGTTGATGTCTCTGTTGCACCTGGTCCTGTGATAGAAACTGGACCATCAGTCCCTAAGTCAGGAGGGTCAGCCCTCATGGTATCAGGTTGCAAAGGATGGCTTCATCTCTGCTCATTTCCCTGTCTATCAGCTGCAGTTTTATCCCACAGGCCACCAGCAGAAGGCTGGTCATTCTCAGTAATGGCACATTTGAGTTCACATCTATCACCCTATTTACACTCCCACTTAGAAAACAAACTCCTAGAATAAAGAAGAGGGTTTATTTACTTTGTCTTCTTTATTCTGCAATTCCTAGAGACACTAAACAATTCACAATAGTATGTATGATTATAATGAGGAAAGACCCCTTAGAATTAGAAGTGAATCTCAAAACTGTTTTGTAATTGTTCATTTTCCTCAGGTTGACGGATGCACCATTTAGAAATGCAAGGAAACAGAGCAGGTGGTGTCACCATCAGCCTAAACAGAACAGTGGCTTCGTTTGAGTTCCAGGGTCCAGTTCTGGGAATGTAGATTACAATGCCAGCCTTATTTCTTACACTCTACAGACCCCTTCGCAGTCACATGTGCTTGATATTCACCAAGAGGTCATAACATCTGCTTCCTCTCAAAAGTTCTATTCAGGTTGCGAAGAGTTATCAAGATTATTGCTGTAAATTCCTACTTCTACCTATTATATTTTAATTGAAATTCCAGTTTCATAAAATAAAAAATATTGGTAAGAAAGACTGGAGTGACATTTATAAGTCTTTTATGTAACATTTTACATATTTGCATATTATAATTCAGTAATAAAAAGAAAAATAAGAAACATGGCATATTTTTTCTAATTACTATATAACCTATTTTCTTAAATTCTTAGAAGAAATTAACCAATTCCCATTTTTATGTAGTTTATTCCTAACCCATTCCATAAAGGTATTAATTATGTTATCATTTTAATATTACAATTACTAACAATTATGAAAAATAGTTTTCCAACATATTCTATCAGAAAACTATGGAATTCGATTCTCTTTTTCATGTACTTAGATATCCGCTCACTTTAGTTACTTCTCTGATAATATACAGGCCAGAGTAACTATTGCAATTCTGATATACCCTATACTTTACCTCAGTCAATCCCATACAGCAACAACTCCCCAAACTTTCAGCTTTGTAATTTGTTTTCAAATTTCTAAGCTCTTCATAAGAAGTCATCCATAAGCAGCAAGGTGAGTTGCAGGAGTACTTCAAGAGGTTTTGCAGTTAACTCAGCCCAACTCAGAATATAAACTCCTGTGTTTAAGTTAAAGAGAAGCAATCATACTTACTGGGGTAGAGAGTGGGTTGGTCCTTATTATGAATGATCTAAAATTCCTCTTATTAAATATAACACTACCATTCATCAATGTGTTAAATCTTGTGCTCAGCCCTTCACATGAAATTTCTTCACTTAATTTTCACAATCACTCTATGGAATGTAACTTCTGATACAATTTCCATTTACTTAATGATGTATGCTTGAAGCTCTAAGAGATAGGTCACACCCTAAATAGTAGAGCCAAGAAGAATTGAATACAAGTTTTCAAGGTCAAAATGTTATCTTCTCCGAGTAGGTATAGGTAAAGTAAATATATATTTATATATATATTTTCCTGGTTAGTCAATTCCTGGTTAGTCAGTTACTGGTTAGTAGGTTTTATCAATGAATATTCAGTACAAATTACCCTGAACATGAAAAAATATTTTGGACTATTAATCAAATATATTATCTGCTTTATTATCCATTACATTTGGATACAAAAGTTAAAATTTTAATATCTGATTTGAGTAAAGAAACCAGCAAATAGTCTCTTCTCTCATGTGCTACAAGATGTGATTGACACCAGGGAAGACTTTCTAGAGGAAATTTGACTTTCTATTTAGAATATTTGAATTTTTCGATAGAAATAAAAATATTTAAATGAGTATGAAAGGTAATACTTCTAAATGTTTACCCATTTTCCCTAACATTTTACTCTATGAATTTTCTATGTTACTTTAATATTTTCCAATAAGAATATAGTCATGTTGACCTATGTAATTTGAAACATTTAGACTAAAAGGTAGATCATAAAATTCCAGTCAGCTGAAAGTGCAGCTGCCTCTTATAGATCATGGTCCCCGATCCTCTTGTTTTTCTGCTGTTTTCAGGAGATTCTGGAGAGGTATCCCCTCTGCCTTGTCTTAGCAAACTGAGACATACCATGGTCATTCTGCTCACATAGACTCCCATGGTTAGCCCTTTCACACGTGCTCTAAGTTAAAGGACGGTGTGGAACCTGAACTCTTTTCCTCCTGAATCAGGAGTCTCTTGCAATCCTTACTTCTCCCCCACTATGACAAAACAGGGGATGGATTTCAAACTTTCTACTTCACTCAAGTCCCACTGCACAGGGAAGAGCTCTGCCCCTGTATCCGCACGCCCCTGTGCTGTGACCCTGCCTCTAAGGTCGCCTCTTTTTCACCATCTGTGCTCTGGCTTTGGCCAGGCCCATTCCTCACTGCCTAATCTCATGCCCTCTGACTTAACCCATTTCCCCTGTAGCACCTGTTTCCTCCTGCCCTCCTGTGGCGCTCTATGCCCTTGTCTGCTTTATCTGTAGTGTCTGCAAGACCCTCCTTCTCCTCCAGCTCTTATGGACATCCATGCCCCCTGAGGGCCCCCACACCCCAGTTTTCTGATTCTGGGAGTTCAAAAACCAGTACATACTTTTGGAAAAAATGTGGAAAATTGTTAGAAGGCTGCCCAGTGCCAATTTCACCAAGTTGAGCAAAAAAATACCATCTAACACCACAATCATTTAATGAAAGCAAGAAATACTATCTAACACCACAATCATTTAATGAAAGTAAGACATTTAATACTAGAAGTGGGGAAAGGCCATAATATCAAGAAAAATAAGTGTTTTTTCTCAAGGGAACAGCAATTAATTAGGCAATCTCTATGGGGGAGATCTGATGTGGGAGAGGAATTCATGACTAGAAGGAACTGATAGGTTAAAACAAACAACAACAACAACAAAACCCAGCTAAATCTGGCCAGGTGTGGTGGTGCATGCCTGTTGTACCAATATCTGGGAGGCTGAGACAGGAAGATTCTATGTTCAAGACCAGCCTCAGCAACTTAGTGAGACTCTTAGCAACCTAGCAAGACCTTGTTTCAAAATAAAAATAAAATAGGGATAAGGGTGTAGCTTAGAGGTAGAATGCCTCTGAGTTCAATACCTAGTACCAAAAAAAAAAAAAAAATAGCCAAACTTGTCTCTCTAGCACAAGGGACAGCAACATCACTTTTGTAGAACCAGATCCTACCTCCCTCTCCTGCAGCCACTAGGTCACATTAGCTGCTCTTCTCAATTTATCAATAGCTGTCTGCCAGCCATGATCTAAACTCATCCATGCCTAGAGTTTGCTGCCCACCCATCCAAAGGTACTTCATGGCCTCTGTTGATGTTCTATAGCCTGGAATACTTTAAACTCCCTTCAAAGAGTATAGAGTTCTTAACATGCAGAAAAACTTTACAGATGTGGAAGAGAAACACGAGCAGAAATGCTTGGGTGAAACTAGACAGGAGCAGCCCTGTGGTGCTCATTCCACCACAGAAATCTCATCATTATTTTTTAGGTAAACATAGTCCTTGTTTACCTAAAAAATAGGAAGTTTTTTTTTTTATATTTAACAAAGTTCATTTTCTTATTCACCTTGATTACTTAGCACAAATTCATGCCAAAGTCAAAAGGCTAAGTGGCTTTCTTTTTTTTTCTTTTAATTATATGCTTAGTTTCCAAAGTTCCAACTATTTTGACCTCTAAACACCAGCAATATTTCATACCCCATCCCTCTAGCTCATGCTATCAAATCCCATATTTATTAGGAAGCAGTGAAAGAAAAGGGAAGGAATGGAGGTAGGCCCACAGCCAAAGTGTCCTGAGGGATGAAAGGAAGTGGGCCAATTTGGGTCCATGCAAGGGTGTCTAGGAAGTGAGGAATGCATAGATACCCCATTTCCCCATGTACCAAGAAAATATTAATAGTCAGTTTTTACAATGGTATGATTTACTTGCTCCACTTCCATTTGGTAGCAGAGTCATTGTCTTGCCCCAGGCTTATTGCTAAATAATACAGAAGCTCGAAAGAAATGTAATAAGAAAGTTGAGAATGTGAAACATGTGGTGAGGTCAGGACACAGTCTCCCACATGCCCACACAACACATGACTTTGTGGTTTCTTCTATCACTGCGAACACGATTGCCATTTCTATCACCATCATTAATTAGAATAAAAATTCTTAAAACTTGCTATGCCATTCATCTGTGGAGCTAAGGAGGATTACTCCAGGCTTTCAGCCCAAATTTTCTAAAAGCCTAGCTGATTAGAAGGCATTAACATTTGTGTTTTGCCAACACTGATTATACTGATGACTGACGAGTGTTTATATGCTGAGCAAGACCTAACAAGGGAGATACAGAAAAGTGTAGTGAGAGTTACATAGTATATGTATAATATAGCATGACAGTATATATATATATATATATATATATATCATAGCAAGCAGCATATAGTATAGTGTGTGTATATGTAACATAGTGATCATAATGTAATAAATATAGTGAGGGTAACGTAGTATATATATATATATATATATATATATATATATATATATATATATATATATATATATAAAACAGTGAGCATAGTATATAGTATATATATAACATAGTGAGCATAACATAGGGGTACCCACTAGTAATACAGTAACCAGAGTGTCTGTTTCCTCTTTGGCAAAGGAAAGAAGTTAACTCATGGTCTTCAAGGCACCTTCTAGATCTGACATTTTATAATTGATTAGAAGACAAGTTTTCAGAAGTTATCTATTGAATAATGTGAGGCTGACAATCTTTTAAGACTAGTTATCAATTGTAAGTACTCAATATTGATATTGATTACACCTTTTGTCCTCTTATCTCTTAACATGTACAAAATGATCATTAATACTGCTGATCAAAGAAGAAGGAAAGGGAAATTCTGTTAAGTTAAATTTGATGGAATAGACCTGGGCATGGTAGCTCATGCCTATAATCTCAGTACTTAGGAGGTTGAGACAGGAGGATTGCAGGTTCCAGGTCAGACTCAGAAACCTAGTGAGGCTCTCAGCAACTTAGTGAGACCCTGTTTCAAAATAAAATAGGGCTGGAGTATAGCTCAGAGGTAGACTGCCTCTGGGTTCAACCCCAGTACCCCCCCAAAAAAGGGGGTCTATAGGTATAGCTCAGAGGTGGAATGCTCCTTGGTTCAAATCCCAATACCACAATAAATAAATAAATAAATATTTGGTGGGATAGAAAGTTGAATTCCTGAGATTATTCATAGAATGTTCCTGCATATTTAACTTCTCTGCAATATCTTTCTTCAGAAGCATTGAACAAAAAATAATTAGATGTGGTTTGAACCCTAGAAAGCCTGAAAATTTCTTACAAGAAGCATCTCTGAAACACAATGCCAGTAGAAAACGTGGCAAATTTCTCTTTTTAAGGTCCCAAACACAGCTGGGAATCTGGAAACTCATGCTGTTTGTGATAAGAATAAGGCAACCAAAAAAAGCTTTTATTTTTTTAAAAACAAAACCAAACCAGAAGCAGTGACTTCCAAGTCTATAGCAAGCTTATCTCCTTCAGTTCAAGAGCACTTGTTTGCCGACTGTTACTTTTCACAAACGTTAAATCAACAACTTTCTTGGCTTCATGACACTATAGATAAAGTAGCCTATGAAATGTCGAATGAAATTTTCAGGTTTTGAAATTGATTCTCCAAGGTTAGGCAAATAAACCATTTCATGAGTGTTCTGGGGGCTCATTTACACTCCATCCCCAATCACAACACTTTATTCTCCAACCAAGAAAACAGAAAGCAAGAGAGAACTGAGTGTGTTCAGAACAGAACAGAATACTGCTTGGATTAAGGGTTAAATCTACATACAGCTTTTATGCTCATTCCTACTTTCCTTCGCCATCATTACTGTTATTAATGTTGTACATTAAACACTTCACAAAGTGCTTTCACATATTTTTCTCATGTTTACATAAACTTTGCATTCTGTGATGTAGATAAAAACAGTAAGCATTCAGATACATTAAGAAACTTGGTGTTCATCACTGTTATCCTCCTTATCATCAACATCATCTTTTAATGAGCATTTGCTATTTGCCAAGCCCTGCACTAAATGTTTTATATGGATCATCTCATTCAATTCTTACAACATTCCTGTACAGTTATTTCTGTTTTACAGATGAGAAAATATGGTTGATTATGGATTGGAATCAGGAGCTTATAAGTCTATGTCCAGTTTCCCTCCATATTGTTTTAATAACAGAATTTTAAAAAGAACAAAGAGAATGCTAAAGTTTCCAGTTCATTTCATATCAGTTTCCTTTAGACAGAAATAAGGCAAGAAAGGAACCATGAAAAGAAAATTAAATCCGCAGCCTCTTCCCAAAATAAATACTTATAGAAATGCAATAGGCAAAAACTTTTGCTAATTTTTCAGAGTTTTGAAAATTGCATTAAGGTTGTAATTCACTATACTTGCAATTAAATGCCAAATTCTACTTTTGAATCTGCTCCTGACCAAACAAAGTCATTAAAAAAAAAAAGATTTTAATAAAAAGCCTGACAGTGTAGGGTGACCTGGTTGCAGCCTAATTGGTGTTTGGCTCTATCCAATTCAGTTTCTACTCAGGAAATATTTAATGAGTATCTACTGCCTGTTTGAAGTCAAGGAGCATGAAGGCAAAAGGGACACTTACTGTTCCTGCCATTCAGAAGTTTATTATTATCTAGAGGCCAAGACAGATATAAGAGATTGTATTATAATTACATTTTGCAACAGATTTACCCTGGTCTTGGAAATTAGAAGAAGATCCCCTTACCAAAAAAAAAAAAAAAAAAAAAAAATGTTGTGCCACTAGTTAGTTAGTCTGATGGTGAGGTGTCATGAGGACACTGACAAAGTTGGAGAAATCTATATTCCCCATGAACTGAAGGAAGTTTCCATAACCTATGACAGGGTGGAGATATTTGAAAGAGAACAGATTATTATATAGGAAATTTATCCTTAAAATATTTCCCTTACTTAGCCAAGAATCCCCATATTCATAAGAAACCAGTTTAAAACTCCTTACTCTGGAAGGAAGGTGAAGGAAACACTGATAATACCTCAATTAATTACAATAGTGGTTTCCTCTGCATCAGAGAAAGATAGGTATTCATTTAAATCGACATGAGAAGAGAAAGTAGAGTTGCTTTTATTATGATGAGTTCTCTGCTACTTGTATCTGCTGCCTGTATCTGGCCTAAAGAATCACAACATGTTACTTCAGACTCATTTATACTGTACTTGAGGCCACATGAGAAGACTATTAGTTCGTCAGATTTACTTTTCTGTGTTCTGCTTAGATTCATTAAGACAGTGAATGAGAAGCAAATGTGCTAGAATCTTCAGTTCTTTCCTTGAGTGTCAGTTCCTAATCCACTTTAACAATTACATGAGCATGAGTTTTGGATTACTAAGAACACTAACTGGCAGAATTAATAAAGCATCCCAAAAGATGCTAGAAAAGGAGGAAAATGAGACTTTCCACTCCTATGCTCAATATTCTCTATTTGTCTACTCAGAGATGCACACCAATCCTTTCCACCCTTTCCCCCACAGTTTGACTTATGCCAAGGAACTCCTGGTTCTTGAATGTGTGGTCAGTGGGAAGCACTAGCAGAAGACATGGGAACCCATGGGGGAAATGTCCTTCACCACCTCTGGTTGGTCTCCACTAGCTTCATCCACAACTTTGAAAATAACCCTTCATCAATCGCTCCTGAACAACCCAAGTTGAATGTGGCACCTTTTTCCCTACCACCTGCCAATGGAAAAAGACAGTGTAATCCAACATAAACGCAATGCAATGTGAGGACAGGCGTGATCTACAAGGGAAAAGTGTGTTTGTGGGATATTATGATAGAATAAGAAACCCACTTGAAAGCATCTTTAAGGTATATCCACTGATTTCTTCTTCTGACACCAAGGAAAAAGAAAAAAAAAAAAAACCGCATGGAGAGGAGGTAAGAAAATAAATAGCCAGAGCGATTCTAGACAGTGATTCATGATGACACAGAGAGATGGGAGATCTGAAGGAACTCTTCTGGAGAAGTTGTTTATAGATACACTGTATTTTTCTATACCCTCTATAAACAATAGAGCCTTATAAACACTTACTATGCAAATCTCCAGTGCCCCTTTTTCTTCTTCCTAGGCTTAAATAAGCCCAACCAGGATGACCTCAGTGACCTGTCTCTAACTCATCTTTCCAAAAGTAAATATTATATAAGAATACCTTTTAATTCAGCAAGTATTTCTCTGAGTTGCAGACCCCACCCCCCAGTCTGCTAATTTTATAGTAAGAAAAGAACCATTTCATTCTCTTAACTACCACTGTAGATTTCTTTCAGTTATATGCATTAAATAAATACAAATTTAACTAAATGTAAGTACTAACCAAGTAAAATTCTCTCTCTCTCTCTCTCTCTCTCTCTCTCTCTCTCTCTCTCTCTCTCTCTCTCACATATGCTTAAATCAATCATCAAATGCTTATTTATTAGTTAACTATCTCTGATTCTTAGATGAAAAAATATACTACTTGAGGTAAAGCTGTTCATTTTAATTTCTTCTATCTTCCTGTGTTGCTACTTAAGTAACAATGACAGCTAAATTATTTTTTCTCAGCCTAGGAGTAATGTTCTGGGCTTCCTTTTTAATGACAACAATCTTTTTGTTGCCAAAATGCTTCACGTCTTAAATAATGACTTGAATCTTGGCTGCAATTACAAGATAAGCTTTTTCTCATAACCTTTTCACAATGGATTTTTACCAGTAATTTTATAAAGGAAATTAAACCTTGCATTTAACTTCAAGTTTATGTGTCTGAAATTGGACACACCAGTTGGTACATTAGGATGTGCTATTCATAAAGAAAGAAAATTTGTTTTAGAGGTTTTTTAAAAATATTTTATCTCTAAAAGAAAAGAGAAGAGAAATGTAATTGAAGTTGATGAAGAAGCAACAGTGATTGAAAGGCAGAGTGGAAAAGTGACTGAAAAGAAGATGACAAGCATATTTCTGTACATTCACTGTGCTCACTTCCATATATGCCCAGAAGAAAGTCAATTTACCTTCCAACATTTCTCAGTAACATCTGAGATCCAGACAACATGGCTAACAGTGGGTTTGATGGTGTAAATTTCCAGACAACAAAAGCCACAATAGGTATGAGTTCTATGTAGTGAGTGACATCTTCATTGCTCAGGATAGACCACATGACAACAGCCATGTCCTAATAAAAGCAAGATGTCCTCAGGAATTAGCAAGAAACTCCTTTCAGGCAAAGTTTTTAGCTCATTTTTTCCAGAACCCATGCTGAGACTTTGCATAACCTGAGAATAAACATCCCTGATGCCAGAACTTGAGAAATACCAAACTCCAAACTATCCCTGATCCTGGATCCCAGATTTGGCTTGTCCCAAATGTCTCCTTTCTTCAATGTAGGACAAATACTGCCAGCTTTGATGGTAGGTGGGATTTGCCCATATTATGGTCTCAAATCAAGACAACATTCAGAACTAAATGAGACAATGGCTAATTCAAAGGCAACATCTGTGGGAAATATGATTGAAAACTAAGAAAGCAAGTTGTCTATCAGGAGACAAGTGATTCATAAATGTTTCTGGCAAGGGCTCACACAGATGGAGTTGTGCACACATGCTATTTTTTCCCACTAGGATTTTTGCCTAACACAGCATAAGTGATTGCAGACCTGAGCGAGTATGCATTAAGATCTGAAACAAATGTAATGAACTTTCTGATCAAAGCAGCATTGAATCTTTTCCCTTGTGATACTTCCCACCCTGGCTTCATTCCTTCAGTAGGCAACTTGAGGGGGGCTCTTGATGAAATGTTTGTGCAGATGCAAATGCTGTGACTTCCCTCCTGGCAGGGATCTCAACCTTGACAGGATATAGAGAAAAGAAAAATCCTGTGTCTACATCCCAGTGGTTCTAGAAAAAATGTCATCAGTCCTGTTTGGGTCAAATGAGGCATGGTAGAGTTGGTCTCCAGTGTGAAGACTCCACACACACAAGTTTTAAGAATGTTACAATTGAGCCTTAAGCCTCATGGTTGAGTTCTCACTGTACAGAAGCTGAGACCCAAAGAGGCAAAATGACTGGCCATTTTTTTAATTACAGTATATTTCATAATTGTTCTATTTTATTGTTAGTTATTGCCAAACTTTTGTGACTAATTTATAAATTAAACTTTATCATAGGTATGTAAGGAAAAAAACATAGTATCTATAGGGTTTGATACTATTTGCTTTTCAGGTGTCCCTCCGGGGGTCTTGGAGTGTATCTCCTATAGATAAGGAAAAGCTACTGTAAGTGAAAGCAGAAGGGCAGAGAGCAGTGACAGCTATTAAAGAAGGTGAACAAGGAAGGTGATATTTAACCAGAGTCTGAATGAAGTGAGGGTACAAGTGACTCAAAGAGTTGTGGGAAGAACTTTCTGAACAAAGAGAACAGTATGTTCAAGGTCCAGAGAGCTGGAATGACTTGGTGTGTTTGTGTGTGGCTGGTGTGGAGGGGATAAAGAGGAGCAGTTAGTGTGAGGTCAGAGAGGTCACTAGAGGGCTTCCAGGAAGGAAATGACTTGATTTTAGATTTTTCAGCAGATTATTCTGGCTGTTATGTGGAGAATGGACCAGAGAGAATAGAAGAAAATCTGGGAGGCTAGTAAGAAAGCATCTCCCTAAAGCAGAATTGAAGTTACCCGGGAGCAGAGATTTTTTTGCTTGGGTTGTTCATAGCTCAAAAAACCAACCACAAGAAGAGTGCCAGGCACACTGTAGGAGCCTTCTAAGTGTTTGCTCAATAAATAGTTGTCAGAGAGAGGTGGCGCTAAGGAGAAAGTTGACAGTGGCTTAAAACTAGAATAGCAATGTGAGTGATGTTTGGTCTGCAGGGATGTTTTGAAAGTAAAAGTTGCAAGAACAGATTCAAGAAGAATGTGGATATTTGACAAGAAAGAACTTAAGAATGACTCCTAGGTGCTTGGCCTTGGCTTCCTGGGTAAATAATAGTGTTTTCCTCTCTTCAGGAAGAAACAGATTTGGTGGGGAAAAAGAAGAATTCTGTCTTGATCATGTTATGTTTAAGCTACATATTGGTCTTTCAAATGGAAATACTGGATACGTAATTGAATCAAATATCTGGAGCTCAAGGAAGACATTAAGCTTAGAGATAAAAGTGGACATTTTTCTAAACCATTGAACACAACAAAGATCACCCATAGAATAAAGGTAGATGGGTAACTGCTGAGGGTCAAGTAGCCCTGTAGTATTCCAATGTTTGCTGATCATTAGTGGAAAAAACAAGAAAGGATTTTTCCCCAGTGCAAAGTAACGGCAAGCAAAAAAGCCTGAGAAGAGGAACACCAGAAATTGTGGTGTTCTAGAAGCCAAGTGATAAGAGTACATTTCAGAATGGAGAGAAAAATAGCTTCAGCGGCTTCTGAAAGGTAATGATGAGGCCTGAAAGTTGACCACAGAATTCAACAACACTGAGGTCATTGGTGACATGAACAATTGCAGTTTTAGTGATATGACGAGGATCACACCCCATCTAGAGCAAGTCCAATGGGAAAGGATAGAAAAAGAAGGAAGACCACAGGAATAGACAATCTTTCCAGTAAGTTTTCTTCTTATGGGGAAAACTGGAAAAGGAAAAGAGAATAAAATCTCTGTGTGTGTGTGTGTGTGTGTGTGTGTGTGTGTGTGTGTGTTGTTTTTGTTGTTTCGGAAAAGACCATTGCAGCTGATAAGAAGAACAAGTAAAAATGATGTAAAAATTAAAGAGAGAAATAGAATAATTGCAAGAGAAAATTCTGAGTTAGTCAAAAGCAAAAGGATTCAATGCACAAGTGGAAGACTCAGCTTTAGAAACTAACAGGAAGAATTAACCTGAAGGGAGGGAAGGCAGAATATTCTGGTGCAGAAAAGAGGAAGTTCTATCCTGAAGGCTTCTTCTCCCTCACCCGGAGAAATAACAAGAAAGACTATCTGCTGAAAATAATGGGAAGGAAGGAATGTCTAAATATAAAGAAAGAGAAGGTGAGGAAACTGCTGTAGAAAATTGAGTCTAGAAAATTGAGTCTCAACATGCTCCAAGTTGCACCACTATAAAGTGGAATAGTATCAGAGGACACCAAGTAGTCATCCATTTGCCAAAAGGTGAAGGGCACTCTGCAAAACCAGGTGTGGGCAATTAAGAGGGAAGAAGTGGGTCCAAATAAGAAAGAGGTACAGAAAGACAAGACAGGAGGTGTTTTAGACAGTGTTCCACTTACTATTTGAAAGAGAACATCAGGTTGAAGCAGGTCAATGTTGCTCTTCCCGGAGCTCCAAATGTTAAAAGTAATAAAATAAATAATGGCTCTTTTATTTGAAACTAAAATGAAAAAAAAAAAAAAACACTAATCACACTCTGAACCAGCAATCATGAAATGTAGAATTCATGAATATTATAGCACTTAATTATACAACAATACATCCTGTATAGGATGAAAGATTAATAATTTGTTAAATTGAAGCAATCCACTAACAATAATAATGACAGTATAAATGACAGAATTATATGTTCCTTCAAAGTGCTTGAGAGTGTAGGAATCAGAAAGATTTATTCATTAATCTGAAGAGTCTATTATTTATTCTCTAATGGTAGTTTTATTTTTAGCTTCTTGTTTCTTTTTTAGTGTAGTGTTTTAATTTGTTTTACTGTTCTATAAATCTCTTCCTTAACTAGAGTTTTAGATAAGAGTGAGATTCAAATCTTTGAGTAGTTGTAGTTTGAGGGTTTCCTTTTTCCTTTAATACTTGTAAAGCACAAAAGTTCCAATGTGAGGGAGGGAAAAAGGCAACATAAAGAAATAGCTGAGCCAGCTTGGGACTTCTTTAAATTAACAGAACCATAACATTGCAGCTTCCTAACTAATATTTCACATCACTGTGAGGAAATAATGTGCACAAACACACACACACACACACACACACACACACACACATAAACAACAACTGCAGCATTTTTTTTTCAAACTTAAATGGATGTAGGGCAAGTCTTCCTGGCCTTTGGACAATTTCCAGGAAAAATCCTCATAATTAGCTTTCTTCTGTTTTCATTCTGAATTAAAAATGAATTTTCTATTTGAAACATCTTGCATTTTGCTAATGCGGGTGTTCATAAGATGTTTTAAAAGTGATTCAAGACACTCTGTTGGGCTAAAACTCTTCTCAAACTTTCAAAAGAAAATACTTCCTTCATTTCCCCTGTAAATTCTTCTTTACTTTTTTTTGTTTCTGAGTCACACTCAGAGTTTCTGGAGGAACATCAGTGTGAGCAGGAGAGGACACCTGCATGCATCCACTTGCATTTCTTTGGGTGAGATAGTAGCCCTCTTGCCCCACATAGTTGAGAACACAGCTACTGTGACTACTCTTTTTGAAGGAGCTAAACTCAACAGCAAAGAAAGACAAAAGAGTTATTGTTCAATAGTGTTCATTCCAGCTGTGATCAGTGCCCTTCCTCTGTTCTGCTATACAAGCAAATTGCATAATCTGAGGGCAGACCAGGAATCTAAGAGATCTGGGTCTAGGTAAGACAAAGAATTGGAAGTCCACCAACTTGTAGGCATGCTCCTGAGTTGGAACCATTAACCAATCCAAGCTCATATAATGGTATGCTTAGACTTTGGAGTCAGGCCTATGTTCAAGTTCCAGCCACACAATTCAGTGGATGTTTAATCTTTTAAAAGTTGCTTCATTCCTCTTATGTGAACTATAAAATTAGGATAATAATGGTCCTGCCTGGAAGAACTGTGAAGCTGAAAAGAAATGAGCCATGTGAATTGGGAAAGTTTGAATGTTTGTGCCCTCCAAAACTCATACTGAAATTTAATTGTCATTTTAATGGTATTAAGAGGTGACACACTTAAGAAAAGATTAGACCATGAGGGCTCTCTGTTCATGGGTTGGACTGGGGCTGTCATTAAAGAGTGCATTCAAACCAGGCATGGTGGTGCATGTCTATAATCCCAGTACTTGGGAGGCTGAGATAGGAGGATCACAGGTTTGAGGCCAGCTTCAGTGACTCAGCAAGACCATATTACAAAATAAAAAATAAAAAAGTCTAGGGGTGTAGTTCAGAGGTAAAATGCCCCTGAGTTCAATCCCTAGTACAAAAAAAAAAAAAAAAAAAAAAAGATGTGTGTTCAGCCCCTCTTGCTCTCTGTTGCCCTTTCTCCCTCCACAATGAGATGATGCTGCAGCAAGACAGACCTGCCTGATGCCCGTCCTGCGATCTCAGAACTCCCAGCCTACAGAACTATAAAAAACTAAACTTATGTTCATTATAAATTACTCAGTGTGCAGTGTTTTTTTAACAGCAGTACAAAACAGACTAAGAAGTGAGGCAGTTAGCCTGTTGTATTTGTCAGTATTATTGTAGCTATAATCTGACTGACCATGTAACTTAGAGGAAAGAAGATTTATTTTCTTATGGTTTCAGGCTCAGTACATGTGAGGCTGGGAGCTGCAGATCTCAGGGCATGGTGGCAAAAGGCGGAGGGAGAGCACATGGACCGCACTCATTACATCATGGAGGCCCCAGAAGCAAGAGAGATAGCGGGGGAAGGAGGAACCATGTACATAACCTCCACGGTCACACTCCCAGGCACTACATCCTCCAGCCCCACTCTATTGGCCTACTCAGTACCATCCAGATAAGCCCATCAATGGATTTATCCACTTCTGGGTTTACAACCCTCATGACTCAATTGCATCAGCTCAAAACATTAATAAGTGAGCTCTTTGGGGGACATTTTATATCTAACTATAACATCTATAAAGCATGTGTTATGCTTTCACAGGCTCAGTTTATAAATGATGGATGGTAACTCAGTAATATTTGAAAGGGTCCAATGAGATAGGCTCTGTTATACAGTCTCAATTTTATAGACAAATAAGTTAAAGCACAGAGGGGTTGAGTCTCTTGTTCAAGGGCAGTTAGTCAGGGCAGTTTAACTCTGGAAACTTGCTCTTAATCACTACACAATACTGCCTTTCATCCTTTCCTGTTCTTTGTTGTCAAAGATCTATTGAAATGGAGGTTAAGGCTATGATTAGAATTAGTCAGTAGAGAACTGGGTGTGGTGGCGCATGCCTGTAATCCCAGCATTTGGGAGGCTGAGACTGGAGAATCCAGGTTTGAGGCCAGCCTCAGCTGCTTAGTGAGGCCCTGTTTCAAAATAAAGAATAAAAAATAGGGCTGGGGCGGCTGTAGCTTGGAGGTAGAATGTCCCTAGGTTCCATCCTCAGTACCGCAAAAAAAAAAAAAAAAATTAGTCAATGGATGAAGAAGTGGAGGACAGGCAAAAGCCAACATTAGGATTGAAACAGGCACCATTTGCTATTATATGTGATGTGTCAATACAAAAATAGACATCAAACAGAAAGTGTTTAAAAGTGTTCTACAAAGTTCATGTGTTGGGAATTTAATTCCCAATGTGATGATGTTGAGAGGTGGGGTTAGATCATGAGGTCTGTGTTTTCAGGAATAGATGAGTGCCATTACCAAGGGAGTGGGCTCTTGATAAATTAATGTATTAATTCCCCTTCCCTCATTTCTTTCTTTCTCTTTTCTCCCCTCTCTCTTTCTCCGTCTCATTCTCTTTTTCCCTTCCACCTTATACTATGAAATGATGCAGCAAGAAGGCCCTGGCTAGATTGTGGGCCCCGTGACCTCAGACTTCCAAGTCTTGAAAACTAAGAAATATTGGTTCTTTATGTAGCACCAGACTCAGATATTCTGGAATAGAAGTACAGAACACTAAAACAGCAGATCAAGATACAAAAAAAAAAAAAAATACTGAAGGAATCTAGAGAAGACCAACCTCTGTTTGGTGTCCAGTGCACACAGAGTGAAGCTTCAAAGCCGGGCTTAGAATACAGGTAATGATCTGACTACAGAATATGGGAGATCAAGTCTCCCCTTTATTGCCCTTATTGAATTCTAAGTCTGATTGACAACGAAAATTACTTTGTGCACATAAGCTAGTCTCAAATCTTAAGCAAAGAGAAATCAAGGTCAGAAGTAGCACCTCGTTTCCAGGGCACCATTCGTTGGATGGCAGGATTTGTTGAGCTGGCCCCTATCATGAGCAGGAGATTTTATGCTTTATTTTCACTGATGATCACTTGATGGTGGTTATACACTTAGGATAATGGTCTGGATATGCTTGGTTGATTTTGCTTGACAGATGCATGACTCATGACTCCAGATGGGACACAAGAGATTATGCGGTCCAAAGCCTCTTTTTCCTAAAAACCTAAGTGCCTGCTTCCTTTTGCATGACATCTGCCCATACTTCTTAAACGGATAGTAGTTTAAGGTTGTGGAGTTGTAAATAAACTGGTTTTTGCCATGTTTATGATCTCTCAAAAGAGTATTTACACTGGGTTTGGTGGTACATGCTTCTAATCCCAGTACTTGCAAGGCTGAGACAGGAGGATCTTAGATTCGAGGCCAGCTTCAGCAATTTACCAAGACCCTCAGCATCTTATCAAGACTCTGTTTCAGAATAAAAAATAAAATGTGTCTGGGAGTATAGCATAGAAATAAAATGCCCCTGGGTTCAATCCTTAATACCAAAAGAGGAGGGATGGGGTTATTTCCTTCAATTAGCTAGTGAACATATATAAAAAAAATGCTAGCATCAGATTGTATCTGATCTCCCTCTTATTGTCAAATAGGTAGATAAATCCTTCTTTGATTTATTGTAAAGGATCTAGAAAATCAACAGCCAGTAAAAGTTAACATATTTACCCAGTTTATACCCAACCTGTCCCACACCTCTCCTCTTATTTGTTCCCTTCTCTTGTATTCTCTCTTTCCCTCAGATATCTCTAAGTGGAACTGTAAAGACCATCAGCCTATTTACACACACTGATTCCTATTCCCTGTAGGGCAAACAAGCTGTAGGCAGTCAGCACCAAATCTCAGGACAGCTCCTTTCCCTAGGGCTTCCTATCATGGTTCCCAGTTGTGGTTTTATTGTAAAGCTGACATTAGTAGCTAGTAAATTCTTCGATTTCCCACTCTCACTGTAGCTTTTAATATCAGAGTTTGGCTGAGCCATTAAATTTGTCATCTGTAGTATTTTCAGTGCTATCAAAATCTAGTCGTAGATAAATGGAGACAAGACTCACAGGAAGCAGATTTGATTGTTGTCCAATCTTAAGTCAACATTCACAAATCTAAGAGACTCTCAACCGACATTTGTTAATCTTATAAGTCTTTCAATGATTCTTGGGTGCACTTGGAATCACAGAGGATTTAATAAGGAATAATAACCTCTGCATCAGCATTTCAGGGTTCATCCTGGTCTGAGGTGAATTTACTAGGCTAGATTTATGGGATATGCCACTGTCTCTAAGGGCTCATCAAGTTCTATTGATACTTCCACAAACTTTCAAAAGAACAAAAAGACTATCCAAGCACTGCTCAGACAGACTTTACAAGAGTGAGGTGGAAACTGGCATGATTTGAGCATGTGGTATGACATAGCCCATGCTTTCTCGAATAGTCTAGACAGTGTCTGGGATTCCCATCAAGGCTCATGTGTCTCTGTAGGCATCCACATGGGTATGGGTTCAAATGTGGTGCAAAGGCAAGGACTGTTACATTTTTTATAGTCAGTGTGCTCTGGGGAAACTTAGTGACCCAATCAAGTCTCTTTCGGGTAGTTCTAAAAGGTACTCTGATTTGTGAATGGTGGTTTATGCAGATCTAACACAGAGTATTGAGTTATTACAGAGTAATCACCAGATTCTCCAAAGTTCTTGCTTTAACTCACAGAGAAATTTATGACTTATTTCAGTGGAATTCCAATCACATGATTTTGTGTGTAATCAGAGTAATAAATCAATTGAGGATTCTCTTCTGATTTCTCATGTTGGGGTCTAGCATCTCATGGCATGCATTTTTAAGAGAAAGTAAGCAAAAAGTACAGCTAGTATGGACTTTTTAGACTAAAGAAGCCTTCTAATAGCTTTCTCAAACTCAATATGTTCAGCTAAGACTGGACACTGGCCCTCAAGTATTGGAGGATTCAGTTAACTGAGCATATTTACAGGAATTCAGAATATGAGAAGCTAGATCTATCAACTCAAAAGAACTAGGTAAATAGGTAAATTTGTAGTTACAGGCTCAAGGATTCAGGGATGCCAGTAGCCTAAATCCAAAGTGATCCTTGTTTGGCCATTTTTAGGTTGAGAAAGGAGACATTTTTATCAACCTAAGGAAACTCTGGACCTGGATTCTCTCATCGAAGGTAAATACGTATTTAGAAATAGTTACAGCTGCAAGTGAATTAAGCAATTTTGCAGGAGACTATAAATACCTTCAGGGGATAACTCCCTATTAGTTGTTCAGTATCTAATCACTAAATCCCAGAGCATGTCTGACACATAGTAAGTGCTCAGGAGTATGTTTGTACTGATCAATGTGACAATCCAGCACACAATTCAAGGACACAATTCAAGTTTAAAAGATATGGCCAAAGGAGGCTTAAGACTTCAGGAGAGCCAAATGTGGCTCTTGCTCAGGATGTTTTCTGGGAAATAAGATAAATAATTCAGGGAGCTTATTAATGCATATTCTGCTGTCTTTTCCCAAAGATTCTGATTTAATATATCTCCTAAAGGGGAGTTTTAGAATTTATTCTTTTGTTTCCTATGATATTGGGAATTGAACCCAGCAGTGTTATACCACCAAGACATCCCCTTTTTATTTTGAAATAGAGTCTCATTTAGTTGCTTAGGCTAGCCTCAGACCTGCAATCCTCCTCTCTCAGCTTCCCAAGTGCTGGTATTACTGGTGTGTACCACCATGCCCACCTCAGAACTTCTTTTTATCAAGCACTCTATGAGGTGATTTTGAAGTGGTAAGTAGTTTAGAACTACTGAATTAATTCCTCCAGAGATATAACTAAGCTGGACCTAGTCCTAGAACTAGGAGCATAATTGAATTCGTCACCAAGGAAAATGAGTACAGAGTGCTGGTTTAGTTCTCTCTGGACCCTATCTGGAACAGCCTCCTTCCCTGGGAATATCCAGAAGCCTATCTAAACTCAAATACCTTATAGATCTTATGTTTAAAAAATTGCTTCAAATAAAGGTAGAGAATATGAATTTTTCTGAAAATATCATTCTGGGAGAGGTCATATGGATGGTGGGTAGGATGGTGGCTTACTCCATTCTGAGTCTCAGAGACCATACCATTATTTTTTAGAATTTTAAAGCATCTGTAATAATAAAAGTATGTTAGTTTTGTATCTAACATACTTAATGACGAGAGCTTTGCTTGAGCTTCATTATATCAAATCGAATTAAGGGAGAGGTAAAGTTTCACTAGTATTCAAGAGGTGTCACAGTGACTAGATGTACCTTTAGGACATATTCAACCCAACTGCCTGACTTACCCACCTCTACTAGATAAGAGAACAGAAGGAAAAAATATTCTTGAAAATTTCAGCAGCATGGTTTCAGCTACAGAGATCTGAGTAGATGTATCATATTTATGGCTGTACATGGTATATTCACATGAGTTCCTTCTATGAAAATCTCTAGCTTATTAAAAGGTATGTGCTAAATTAATTCTAGATTTTTATTCAAGAAATCTCTAGATGATTCCAGAAAAGATGCTTGGAAAAGGAAGTTTCTCCTGCAGGAACTGTACTTGTCATTTTAACATTTCTCATGTACCCAATGATAATTCCTATATATGTTAAAATTACTTGAAGAATGGTGTCTTTGAATGATTTTATAGCTTAACTGGGTTCCAACATGAGCCTTCCTATAGCTTCAGGCATGATGAGAAAGGAAAAGAATTAGTGGAGGTATGATACACAGAAACTGGCTACAGAGGTCTTGGCCAAAGTGATATAACATCAATTCAGTAAATAGATGTCAAGTGATACTGTACCAAACTTGACCTCAACATTTCTGTAATCCCCAGAGGAGCAAGTACATAACTATAGAGCTCAATAATAAATCTAGAGTTTCATTTTAATTCCTTATTTAACCCATAAGATGAAAATCAGCCTTTAAAATCTGGCAGATTGTTTTTTTTTTTTTTTTTTTTTTTAGTGTAAAGTCTTTTAAGTTCTTTGTATATTCTAGATATTAGTCCTCTATCAGAGGGATAGCTGGCAAAGATTTTCTCCCATCCCATAGGCAAAGTGACCAGAAGACCACAAAGGGACTTCTGTATGGATATGAAGATTACCAGCAAATCCATCATCATAGGTCAAGGCTACTTCTCTATAATACCTGGCTTTTTTACTATTGATTACAGATTGATTAAAAAGAATATTACATTAAATCTCCTCTGGTCAATACATACCTTCTGAAATAGCTCTATAAGAATGAAACTAATATCCATCCTTTCTGCTAAACATTATTTTTTAATTCACTTAATTGCAAGTAAAAGTATTCAAAGTACTTTACATATTTTATTATTTGGACACAGAGTGGTGCTCTCTAGTTATTGTACGATAATTACATGGGGAAGGAATAACAACCTCTCTTAGTCTTTGCCAATCTTTAATGATCTGACCATCAGGGTGTGGATAGCATGAACTTCGAAATTTGTCTTCAGAGATTTGCAAATGCATTAAACTCTCAGTAGGCTTGGCAGTAAATGTAGAAAGGATTATGTTATGACTACCAAGTGAGAAAGCCGGGTCTATCGGTTAGATACTTAGGAATTACTATAAAATTAAAGGGAACTCAGTAGAACCTTGGCAACTATATCCTTGAATTTTGAATAGGATCTGAGTCTATTCAAATTGCCTTTATCAAGTGGTAGCAAAAAAAAAAAAAAAAAAAAAAAAAAAAAAAGAACCACAGGATTTAAAACGCTTTCCCTTTTTTCATTTTTGGATCATATTTTCTAGATTGTCATGTGTCTTCACAAAAGTTTTTACTTTTTTTTCATATGTCTTGCCAGAGAATTTTATCTCAGAATATTTAACCAAGGGCAACATAGCAGCTGTTTTTAGTTAATATCTTCAGGTTAAATCAGTACACACACTGCAGACTAAAACCTACGCTGGAGACTTGTTTTTACGCATGCACAGCTTTGAGACTTGTATCCCACTCTTCGCAGCATTCACCAAACCAGGATGTTACAAGGAGATCAGATCAGTCAATGCACTTCAGAAAGAGGATATATTTTTCAAAATATAAACACCACTAAGAAAAAGTAAGATGTGTATTATGTTGGTTGATTGGATTATCAATGATCATGACTAGAAAAATATCTTCCCATACAACCATAGTTTTACAAGGCATATAAATAAATAAGCACATCTAAACATCATTAAGCAAAACTTTGTTTTTTATATAATCTCCTTTATTTTTTATATAAGATGTCATATAGCTTCCAGAGAAAGAAGTAATACTTCAAAAGACTTCCTCTAACATGGCAGCTAGACAAATGTAAACTGTCCCCTTATAGGAAAATAATATGAGAGCTCTTTCAACATTTTAATAGCTCATAAAATACAGAGATAGGCCACCAAAAGTTTACACAGGTAGGACACGATGACTGACCAACTAAAAGTCAAAATCGTAGTATTATTTCATCACTCAAACCAGTGGCTTCCAATTTTTTTGTGATGCAGTAAGATATATATCCAATAATTACAGTTAAGTATGCATATATTCATATTCTTCCAATGCACACTTGAAATATTTCAGAAAAACAGTGCCTATTCTCACTTCTATTTTATTTCATTAGGCTTTCAATTGCCGGTAGAAATACATTGAAGATGATTGTATAGACTGCTCACAGGCTGTGACATATTGTTTGAATTTATGCAAAGTTGAACCTTAGCAGATGTCAAAGTCTAGTTTTCCCAGAAATCAGACCCCAAGGCAAAGTTTTAATGCTTTGGGGGTTTTATTTCAGGAAAGTAAGCCTGAAAGAAAAATGTCTGAGTCAGCAGAAAAGGAGAAACGTGTACAAGATGATGCATTACTGAGCTAGCCACAAGTTTACAAGAAACCATACCTGGTTGCTCAGTTCCTTGTAACTGAGCAACCAGGTATGGTTTCTTTTAAACAGGGACAGGTCCAGAGTGGCCAAACCCTTGCACCTTCAAGGAGTCTTTCGTAGAAGGCGAGGTGGAAGGCAAGCTTTAGACCGTTAGCTGTTTCCCATTTGCACTCTCAAAACTAATCTTACTTCATCTTCCTGCACATTCCTGCTTCTGAGCAGTCCCTTCAGGAAGAAGTTTAGCCAAGACCACTGTGACGCCTGCAAAGGAAGAGATGCCCAGATCTTGTCCTTCAGGAAGCCTGAGACAAGAGATGAGGGCATGGTCATACAGCAATAACCATAGAAATAATACAAGTTGTCACCATTTTTTAGCAAAAAAGTGGGACAAACAACAAAGGCCCCCAGTCATATAGAGTTAAGCAGATCTAGTGTGGCCCTAACATCAAGGCCACTGTATTGGAAAAACCACAGATCTTGGAGTTGAATAGGAAAACCCTTATATCTTCTACTCCCCAGCTCCGTGTATCAATGTCCATTGCTTTACCTCTTTAATGCCTGATAATATCCTTGCAGAGCTGCTATAAAAATTAGCGTTAACATAATTTCCTCCAAAAGGTCTCACATCTTTTATTTGCTTTATTCCTAGCTTATTACAGTTTGTATTTTTGATGCCAAGATAAATGATATTTGTTTTACTTTTTCCTTTTTGTTACTTAATGCAATTAAATAAAAACATATGTCTTATTCCTAATATAAGAAGTGTTCAGTGTTTTACACTTAGGTGTTATATCTACTATAATATTTTTTTAATTGCTCTTTATAAGGTTAACAAATTCTCTTTTATTTCTAGTATATTAAGGGTTTTTTATGTTTGTTAGTTTTGGTTTGTGGGTTTTTTTTTCTTTTTGGTGGTACTGAGGATTCTACCTCTGAGCTACACACCCAGCCCTATTTTATTTTTTGTTTTGAATAAGGATCTCACTAAGTTGCTGAGGGTCTCACTAAGTTACTAACACTGGCCACGAACCTGCAATCTCCTGTCTCAGTCTCCCACGTACCAGACTACAGGTGTGCACCAACACACCCAACTTTGTGAGTTTTGTTTTGTTTTTGTTTTCTTGCATGTTGAGGGTTTTTGTTTGTTTGTTTGTTTTGCATTAATTGATGAAATAATACTATTTTCTTCTATGTTTTGTTAATGTGAAGAATAATATTAAATGATTTTTCTTTTTTTTATATATATTTAGCAATTTATTTCTGTTCTAGCATATGCCTAAGGAGACATGGCTCATATATGGCTCTTAATCTATTATACAATGTCTTTTTAATTATCTAACAAAGATAAAAGAAGAAAAATGTTAACATTAGTGTTATGTGACTAAAGCATGGGAAAGAAAAGGATGTAACAGGCTTCTCATTTCCTTTGCTGTGACATAATATTACAACAGAAAAAAAGGAGTGGATAAGGTAATACAATGCTATTGAACCAAAAATTAAAGTGTGTGCCTGAATGTGTATACTTACTGTATGTTTAGAGTGAGAGTAAGAATTTGATTGACAGTTACGAGAGAGTAAAACTTCAACAATCAAAATTATGCTCATTCTAGGGAAAATAAGTGAATGGCATGAGCAATAGAAAAAAATGAAATAAAGTTGAATTACTTTCATAACATTAAATGACAAATTAATTCTGAAAAATTTATTTGAGCTGTTGCCTAATAGAGGTCTTTAGAACTCACTATAAATGAGATAATCTGATTTATTACAAGGCATGATAATTTAAAATTATTTTCTTGTGTGATTCAAATTTTCTGTAAAAATTTTATTTATACTAAGAAATCATGTATCATTCCTTTATTGCTTCCTTTTTCCCTTTTATGCAAAGGAAATGCCATTTAACCTCTATTATTATATGTTACTATATAGTCCATATGATGGGAAATTGCAATAGGTATATTTACTTGTTTATTTTGAAACTTCTCTTTGACTCACATATTTCTCAGTAATATAAAGGAGAAAATAATACACCCCTCATTTACTGAAAACAAGTTACTATTTACTTTGAACTTACTAAGTGTCAGCAAGTAGATTCAATAATCAAAATGATTTTTCTAATTTTCTTTTGTGGTACTGGAGATTCAACTCAGGTGCTCTACCACTAAGTTCAACCCCAAGCCCTTTTTATTTTTTATTTTGAGAAAAAGTCTTACTGTGTTACCAAGGCTGGCCTTCAACTTGCGATCCTCCTATCTCAACCTCCCAAGTACTGAGATTACAGATGTGTACTACCTTACCAAGATTTCTAATATCTCCTTAAAACTTTGCATTGCTAGGATAAACACAGCTTAGATATGATATATTATTATTATTCTATGTTGCCGAATTTGTTTTACTATTTTTGGGAGATTATTGTACCTCTGTTCCTGAATGAGTTTGGCCTGCAATTTCCTTTTCCTATGATTACTATTATTATTATTATCCTTATTAGATATTGAGGATTGAACCCACAGGCATTCTACCTCTGAGCCACAGTCCCAGAGTCCCCCCCCCCGCCCTTTTTTGGCAGTACTGGGGATTGAACTCAGGGGCATTCTACCTCCAAGCTATACCCCCAGCCCTATTTTTTATTCTTTATTTTGAAACCGAGTCTCACTAAGTTGCTGAGTGCCTCACTAGGTAGCTGAGGCTGGCCGCGAACCCGGATCCTCCAGTCTCAGCCTCCCGAATGCTGGGATTACAAGCGTGCGCCACCACGCGCAGCTTTTATTTTTTATTTTAAAACAAGGTCTCACTAAGTTGTGGAGTGCCTCACTAGGTAGCTGAGGCTGGCCGCAAACCCTGATCCTCCGGTCTCAGTCTCCCAAATGCTTGGATTACAAGCATGGGCCACCATGCCCAGCTTCCTTTTCCTATTATTACTATTATTATTATTATTATTATTATTATTATTATTATTATTATTAGGTACTGAAGACTGAACCCAGAGGCATTCTACCTCTAAGTCACAGTCCCAGAGTCCCCCCTTTTTTATTTTGAAACAGGGTCTTGCTAAGTTGCCAAGGCTAACCTTGAATCTGTGATCCTCCTGTCTCAGCTCCCAAGTAGTAGGACCATAAGAATGTGCCACTGTGCCTGGCCCCTTTCCTATATTGTCTGTACCAAGTTTTTACATCAAGGCTTCACTACCCTCATAGGATGGGTTGAGAAATATTACCTTTTAACTCAGATTTGGAAGTTTTTCTGTTTTTTCTTATAGTGTTTGGTTGGATTACATGATAAAATCATCTAGGCATGGACTTTTCTCTGTGGGAAGATCTTTAACTACCTACTCAATTTCTTTAATGATTATGAATTTTCATGTGTTCTGTTTCTTCTTGGATCAGTTACACTTTTCTAAGCATTCCTCCATTTCATATAAAATAACTGGCATAGTTGGACATGGTGGTGCCTACCTGTAATCTCAGTATTTGGGAGGCTAAGACAGGAGGATCACAAATTGGAGGCCAGCCTCAGCAACTTAGAAAGACCCTGTTTCAAAATAAAATAGGGCTAGGAGTGTAGCTCTGAAGTAGAATGCCTCTGTGTTCAACCTTCAGTACCAAAATAAGTAAATACATACATACATACATACATACATGCATGCATACATACATACATATTAAAAAATAAAGTAACCAGCATGGACTTATTCATATCATCCTTCTCTTTTTTTCTTAATATTGGCAGTTTTACCTTCTTTTTAATTCTTCACATTGTCTATTAGAATGGTCAAAGTTTTTTTCTTGGTCAAAGTTTTGTCTTTTTTTTTTTTTTTTTTTTTTTTTTTTTGCAGTACTGGGGATTGAACTCAGAGGCATTCTACCTCCAAGCTATACCCCCAGCCCTATTTTTTATTCTTTATTTTGAAACCGAGTCTCACTAAGTTGCTGAGTGCCTCACTAGGTAGCTGAGGCTGGCAGCGAACCCAGATTCTCTGGTCTCAGCCTCCTAAATGCTGGGATTACAAGCGTGCGCCACCATGCCCGGCAAGTTTTGTCATTTTATTAATCTTTTCAAATGCTCAAATTTTGTTTGTCCTTTCTAGTATATGATTAATTTTCATTAAATTAATTTCTGCTCATGTCTTTATTATTTCCCTTTTGCCAAATTATTTGCATTTACTTCATTGTTCTTTTCTATCATCTTAGTTGTCATCTTTGTTTTTAATATAATCATAAAAAGCTAGAATTTCTAATTGTTGTTTTACCCACATTTCATAAAAGTTGATAATAGTATTTTCACTATTGTACTATTCTAATGTTGATATTCTGTGTTCTAATTTCACTGATTCTTTTTTTACCATTCGAGGTTTAGTTAGAAATGCATTTTTTATTGGTGCATTGTAATCATATATCTTTTTTAGGTACAAGCTGGTAAAAGCATACATGCATACATCTCTCATTTAACCCTTCCCCAATTCCTGCCCCACTCCTCCCGTTCCCTCATTCTCAAGTTCAATTTAGTGACTGACTTTGGTATGTTTGTGAAAGTACATCATGTGCATTAGGGTGTATGGGGAGTTTAATTGGTTGTATTTTGGTTATTTATTTCTAGCTTAACACACTGTGTTCATATAATGATAGGGGACTTTGAAGTGTCCTGTGTGCTTGTACTCATTTCAAGTTCTGCTTGTAGGGGCATATAAGACTGTTTAAATCTTAATTTTTTGTGCTGATTCCACATCTGCTCTTCACTCCATTTCTGAGAGGCACTTAAAACCTTCCCTCTATAATTGTGGATTTGTTTCTCTTTAATTTCAATTATCATTTTATTGATTTTGGAATATTTATTAGGTCCTATTTAGCTTAGTTTTTCCTTATTTCTTTTCTGTCTTATTTGTTGCTTTTCTAAAATTGTTTATTTTTCTCACTTTTGTTTTCCTGTCCTAGTTTCAAAGTTGTATGACCTATTTTTACTTTTAGTGATCTTCCTGTAAATTATAACATGCATAACCATAAAAACCAATATCTTTGCCTCCCTCTTAAACAATATGATTTTAACTTTGGTCACTCTTTTCCCAACTTAAATCTGATGTTTTTCCGTGTTCTACTCTTTATTTTGGTATTTTAGTTTTAACCTATTCCTCATCCCCATCTTTGTTTAAACTTACCATTACCTTTGTTCATCATTTCTTATTGCATCTCAAATTTCCCATGTAGGATCATTTTCATCCTTCCTAGTATATCTTTTAGAAATGTATCCTTTAGAAGATAAGAATGATCTTTTGAAAGTAAACCCAGTTTACACTTTCCTGGTATGTTACTATTTTGCCTTTGATTTTTATAGGGCAATTTTACTGAGCTAAGAATTCCTAATTGGCAATTGTTTTCTTTTAGCATTTTGAATGCATCATTTCACTAGCTCTGGCTTCCCTTATTGCTCTAAGAAAATAGTTGTCAACAATTCCTTTGCTGATGACCAGTTTATTCCTTCTAATTGCTTGATGATGCTTTGTCTTTGGTGTTTTGTTTTTTCATGATAATGCTATTTGGTGAAGATTTCCTTTTAAAGACTTGCTCTGGGTTAATTGGGATTTGTGTATCTGAGGATTTATGTCTTTCAGTAATTCTGAAAATTTCTCACCCTTCATCTTTTTGGATATTTTCCCGCTCTTCTTATCACCTTATGAAACTCTAATTATACTTATACTAGATATTTCACTCTCTTCTTTGTGTCTCTTAATTTCTTTCATCTTTTCTATCTATTGCTTTCTCTGAGTGAAGAAGGATGGTATTTATGGTTTACCTTTATGATGAGACCAAAGTGCCTTTATCTAAGCACTCTATGGGTTTTGTTTCCCATCTTAAAACTCTATGAGGAAATTGAGTCTGATGGTTATAAGTTTTAAATATCCTCTGGAAGAAACTAAAATTTAGAAATACCTTACCTCTTTGGATTTCTGTTATCACCTAGAAACTAGGCTGATAATTCCTTACTTATTGCCCCTCATTCATGCTTTGAAACATCATTACATAGCATTTTTAGTAGCTTTCAGTGGGAAGATTTGTTTGGGTGTCTAGCCCACCATATTATCATAAATAGAAGATGACATTGTGCACAGGCGAGGCATCCAATACTGTTGTGGCTATTACCACTATGACTTATTCTCCTAGTCTAACTAGTTTGTCTTTTTGTTACCTTCTCCCCCTCATGAAAACGTCATATATGGAAACATATGATAAGAAGTTTTTAATTGGTAGGGAAATAATTCTTTACCGGTTTTTCTATTCATAGACTGTCAAGGCCAAGTTCTGAATTCTAGTAATTTGAACCAGAAATATAAAAGGCCATGATCATTCATGTGTTCCAGGGCTCCTTACTAATAAGAAAGGAAAAGAGAAACAGCTCTTCAGTTTAAGTTAGAGAACAATAGCTTTGAGTATGCAATACATAGTGAAGAGTTAAAACAAAACAAAACAAAACCCACACAGAGATCAAATTATACAGTAAACTTTGCCAGAAAAAGAAAATCAAAGACCCATTTTTTCCATAAAAATCTAAATATCAGTTAGTTAATATAAAATCTTTTCATGGCTGTGTGGCTGCCTCTGATCAAAATGCCAGTGTTTGATGAGTGTTGCTGCTTCTGTCTGCAGGAATGGGAAAGACGTATAGCATTGTAATTTATAAATGTCTAAACCAGACAGGGTCACTGTAAGGATACTGCCCATGAAAGTCATCACGATCGTAAGTCATAAAAGTAAATATGAGCATGCCTAAGTGCCAATATCTCTCTACTATTATCTCTTGCCAACTTTGTACTGACAGAACTAATTAAAGGAAAAGTAACATTCTCCACATTCATCTCATTACTAAAATATCAACCACATGACTAGTTTTTGAACTATCAAGATGATGGCAACATTTCACACTTCTTAAGAGAAGATGTCAGCTAGAGACCCAAACAGTTACTTAATACTGTTGCCCCTTTGCAAATGGGAAGCTACAATTCCAAAGACAGCAGTACTTTAAGGAAGGACTTGTCTGTAGAACATCATCAACCATGGCAGAATAGTTCTTTGATTTGTTTGATTTTAACCAGACATTTCATATGGATCAAAGTTAGTGAAATCCTACCCTCTCCAAACTCTGAAATACAAAGTAGTTGGCCATCCTATAAAACAATATAAAAATCTAAGAGTACTTGGCTGTTACCTTCCAAGTGCAAGTATCATAAGGAAAGTGAACCTGAGGTCTCTTCAGGTGCAACTCATTCACATCCAAGAGACAGCCAATAAAAGAAGAGAAGGTAGCCAGTCAGGAGGCAGCTTGGAGTTCATAGAAAATATATTGTTTGCAGGTCTCAACAATAAACTCTGGTTCAGGAACTAAAAGCTGGAACTGACAGCAAAAGAATGAAGGAGATGGATTTCAGACACCTGCCTGGCATGCAGAGGAGCTCTATCCCACAGTATAAAAATGTAGAGGAAGGACTAAGACTTCTTGACATTTTGGAATGGACAAATATTGATAATCAAGCAGAATCACATTGCACTTTTGAGAAGAAGATACAAGATAATTGCTGATTGGCTCATTCCTGAATATGCTTCAAGATTAGGCATTAAATATACTAATGATTGGGGCATTTCAATGATAAGCCATAAAGACTCACAATTACTCTTAGTAGCAAAGCAAAATAGGGATCCTTGTAGAAACAAAGAAGATCTATGTGTTAAGAGCAAGAGGGGAAAAAATCATTTAAAGAACTTTCTTTTCTCTTTTTCACATATAATATAAATTGAAGGCCAGGCCAAACACCAAAATACATTCTCTAAAGCATGATTTCCAACCCATACTAATGTCTTTGGCTCTTTACTCCCTAGCACTGCACGCTATTGAGCCAACTATATTGGAAAGCCATTTCATTTAATGGACAAATGAGAGTTGGGTACCTATTGTGTGCCAAGAAGGTTCCAAGAGACAGAAAGATAAATAAAACATGTTCTTGCCACCATACCAAACAAATATTGTGTGTGTGTATGTGTGTGTGTGTGTGTGTGTGTGTGTGTGTGTGTTTTACTGGGGATTGAACCCAGGGGCATTCTAACTGTGAGCTATAATTCAGCTCCATTTTATCTTTTATTTTGAAATAGGGTCTCACTAAATTGCTGAGGGCATCCACTAAGTTTCTCAAGCTGGCTTTAAACCTGGGATCCTTCTGTCTTAGCTTCCCAAGTATTGGGATTACAAGCTTGTGCCACCATGCCTGGCTTACCAAACATTTTTATAAAGTGGTCATAAATCCTTTGAGAAGAACCTCAGGTAACTATTTTTAATATTAATTTGGTAAGGCAGTGGATCTGCAAACCTTGTTGAATGAAAAAGGACCACTTATTTGGTGCATGTATTCATTTTCTATTGCTTCCATAACAAGTAAACACAAAATTAGTGGCATAAAATAACACCCAATTATTACCTCACAGTTTTCTGAGTCAGAAGTCTGGACACAGCATGCCTTAGCTGGATCCTGTACTTGGGGATCACAAGGCAGAAATCAGGATGTTGGCTGGGGTGGGGATGGTTATCTGGGAGCTCTGGGCAGATTCTACTTCCACATAAAATTCAGGTCCTTATGTTTGTAGGACTGAGGACTCCCATTTCTTTACATGTGGCCTCTTCATCTGCAAGCCAACAACAGCACCTCAAATTCATGACTTCTCCTTCTGTTACCAGCAAGAATATGAATTTAGTTTTTCAACATCCTCACAGTTAGATTAGGCCTGCCCAGATAACCGAGGATCAACACCTTATTTAAGGTCAGCTGATTAGTAACCTTAATTACAATTGCATAGTTCCATGTGCCATGAACCATAATATATTCATGGGAATAACATCTAGGGGCCAAATTTCTGCCTATTATTTGTGTCCATTTGATTGCAAGAAACATATAAACCAACCCAAGTCATTAAAGACAAAAAAAATGAAAAGGGAATTTATTGACTAAGTGGGAATTAAAGGAGTAACACTGCCATCATCATTGATGGAGTCATATCTGAATGTATATGATCAGATTTCAGTCTCCATCTCAATCTTCAAACTCTCATCTTTGCTCCCTTCATTCTCTCCTACTACAGAGTGATTTCCTTCAAATCCAATTTTGTATATTTCCAGAACCCACAAAAAAGGAGCTTCTCTATCCTAGTATAGAATGAAAGCTCCACTGTCTGGACTTGGAGAAATTAAGTAAAGTGTTCCAGTTATGGGTGGTACTTATTCATTTCTATACCATGATAGTTGTGTGTGTGTGTGTGTGTGTGTGTGTGTGTGTGTGTGTGTGTTACTGGGGATTGAACCCAGGGGCATTCTATGTCACAGCTATACCCTCAGATCTATTTTATTTTTTATTTTGAAACAGGGTCTCACTAAGTTGGAGAGAGCCTTGTTAAGTTGCTGAGGCTGGAACCTCCTGTCTCAGCCTCCCAAGTACTAGGATTATAGGCATGTACCACCTCACCCAGTGACAGCTCACTCTTTTTTTTTTTTTTTTTTTTTTTTGTGGTACTAGGGATTGAATTCAGGGGCATTCTACCTCCAAGCTATACCCCAAGACCTATTTTTTATTCTTTATTTTGAAACCGGGTCTCACTAAGTTGTGGAGTGCCTCACTAGGTAGCTGAGGCTGGCCTCAAACCCAGATCCTCCGGTCTCAGCCTCCCGAATGCTGGGATTACAAGCTTGCGCCACCATGCCCGGCTGACAGCTCACTCTTGATAATGAGACTCACTAATTCTGCAGAGGAATCTGGGTTTTCACTCTTTCTGAGCCTAACATTCTTGCCCTCCTTTCGTAGATACTATGGTGCCTCAGCCATACCCCCATACCAGCCAGTGCACACATTACCCCATTACTGAATTGCCACACCTAGAATCTTATACTTGCAACTTTCTCTATAGCATTGTCCTTGGCTGACTGGGGACACCTCACTTGGAGATATATGGGAGAGCTCATTATCCCTTAAGCCAAGGTGATTAATAACTGACTGATAGAGAGGTATAAAAGATTCCCAGTAGAGACTAAAAAACTATGAAAATCAATGATATGAAGAGATGACTCTTCAAAAATGTAAACAGAATTGATAAACCCTTAGCTAGACTAAGAAAGAGAAATAAAAGTCAAATAAATAAAATCAACGATGAAAATGCATGCATTACAACTGATATCAAAAAGAAAATACAAAGGACCATTAGATATTACTAGATGCAACTATATGCCAACAAATTGGATAACCTGCCAATCTCAGAAAGTTAAGGGTCATATGTTTTCTGTCATATGTAGAAACTAGAGAGAAAATAGGAAAGAAAAGAGACTTCATGATAAGGAGTGAGATTAGTAGAATAGTAAAAGGGGACCAGGGAGTACTATTCAGCCAAAAACTAAATGAAATGTCATTTGTGACCACATGGATAGAACCAAATATTATTATGCTAAGTGAAATAATCCAGGCACAGAAAGTCAAGTACTATATGATCACATTCAAATATGAAAGATAAAAAGTTAATCTTGTAGACATTGAGAGTAGAATGACGGTTACGAGTCCGGTAAGAGTAGCAGGAAGGAAAGGATGGGGAAAAGTTGACCAATGGGTACTATTATAGTTAGGTAGGAGCAAGAAGTTCTGGTGTGCTATTACACCATAAGATGATTATAGATAACAATTACGTACTGTATGCTTCATAAAGTCAGAAGAAGAGATTTTGAATGTTTCTACCATAAAGAAACAATAAATCTTTAAGGGGATAGATATATTTAACCTGACTTAAACATTATGCAATGTATATATGTGTTGAAATATCACATAGTAACAATTAATATGCATAATTTGTATGTTTTGTGCATAGGTTAAGAACTAGGTATAATTCAGATTTGCATAGCCCCCTTGCTTTAAGACACACACCTCCAAGCCAAGACAGATTTTGCCTGAGATCACATCATTGCTAACTCCTTCCTCTTATTTATACTGCTTCCCTCAGTTCCTTACACTTTTTCCTAAAGAGCAAACCCTCAATAAGTCATGGGTACCTCAGTCCTTGTCCCAATCTCGACCTTTATGAACCCTACCTAAGACACTTTCTACTAATTTTGATAACTACCTAATGTCTCACCCAAAGTCCCATTTTATTTTTTGACTCAGTCTATTTCTGTTGCTTACAACCAGGAATTTTAATATTCTGATAAAAATAATCACAGCAAGCAGTCTACTTCACTAGTATTTATTTTTGAGTGTTGTAGATATGTGACTAGTTTGTATGCTCTAAGAGAGCCAGAATTGTGTCAGTCACCTTATCTTCCATGACGTGCACCACAAGCCTTCCATAAAGCAGATGCCCAATATATATGAATGGACTGATTGCACAGAGGTTAATTCCCCAAAGTGATTGTTACCTATCAAGTGGCAACATGGAAACCAGGCATGGTGGCACACCATTGTAATCCCAGTACTTAGGAGGCTGAGACAGGACAACTGCAGGTTCAAGGCTAACCTCAGCAACGTTGCAAGACTCTGTTTCAAAATAAAAAATCAAAAGGGCTGTGGGTATGGCTTGGAGGTAGAATGCCCTGGGTTCAATCCCGAGTATTTGGTATATTGGTTTCAATAGCAACACAAGCAAGCAAACAAACAAAGAACAACTTGGAAACAAAGGAATTGAAATTTTTTTATATGAGTCATATTAATCATAACTACCCTTACATAATTACAGTTTGTAAAGCACATCTACAAGCATTGTTTCACTTACTCCTTATAGTGATAATACAAGATGAGTTTAAGCAATAGCTCCATTTTACAAATGAGTCTGTGAGAGGTAGAAACTCTCCCCAAATAACATACCTACTAAGTGTCGAAAAAGAACATTTGATTCAAAAATCCTATTCCTCCTACCACTAAAAAGTCCTCTCTGGCAGAAGGAGTCGCTCCCCAAACCCCATCCCCAACTTGGCCTTGCATTAGAAAGGACCTCATGTTCAGTGTTTTTGGCACCTGAGATTAAAGAGAGCAAATAGACTGTGGTGATCAGAAAGCATGTGCTCTGCAGCCACCCAGTTCTTTTAAAAAGAGATTAATAGTGTCATGAAGGAAAGCCAGAGAGGGTAGACAGGGTACCTAAATGACCTATAAAAGACAGCAGGGGGTGAAGCAGGTCAGGGTGCATGAAATGAGAAAGACTCGCCATTCCCAGCCCTCAGCTTTAGGCTTTAAGTTACTCTTCTCTAACTCCTGCCATCTATTGTTTCAGCTGCTGAGCACTTTGAATTTCTTTCCCAAGAAGAAAGCAAAGCAAATCCAAGTTCTCCTTAGTTATGTAGTTTCAGTCACATCTTTGAAAACATAATTAATCAGGGTAGTGTGTGGCCACTTCCGATCCAGAAGCCAAAACTTTTCCTTTAACCATTAAGTCAACATCTCCCACCCAAGAAGAGAGCCCTCCTTGCTTGTTCTCAGTGCCAAGCAGCAGAGAACAAGCGCAGGTCATCTGTCTCACATCTATAGGTATCCTCTGGGCCCTCTGTCTGTTTTTTGAGGTCCAAAAAAGCACAGAATCCCATCTGAGTGCTCTTGAAAAATCCTTTGCAAATCTGTTTGGAATTGTCTGCTGGCTAGTTCATTTGCATTCACACCAATGGTGTCTGATTTTCCATTCTTCCCTTAAATAACATTTTTTCTACCTGGGGCCATTGATTTCAAGCTATTTTACTCCTGGTATGTTAGACTTCACAGCAGCTGGCAAAACAGGAAAACCTTCCCTGGGCAACAGGCTTCCCATGCCTGCTACCACCCCTGAGGGCTCAGTAAGATTTGCTCTGATCTTGCCTGGCAGTGTCCTCAGTTTTAGATAGAGGAGTCGTCCAAGTTGAATCCCACACACACAAAAGACAAAATCATCTGCCCTGATATGTCTTTTCTTTGCCCCAAAATTTTAAAGCACATTTCCAAAAACCAAAGAATGAAATCTCCCTCCATAAACAATGTTTTGCCAGAGCCAGGCGTGGTGGCACACACTTGTAATCCCAGCATTCGGGAGGCTGAGACTGGAGGATTCGGGTTTGCGGCCAGCCTCAGCTACCTAGTGAGGCCCTCTGCAACTTAGTGAGACTCGGTTTCAAAATAAAGAATAAAAAATAGGGCTGGGGGTGTAGCTCGGAGGTAGAATGCCCCTGGGTTCAATCCCCAGTACCGCAAAAAACAAAACAAAACAAAAAAAACCAATGTTTTGCCAGCCAGTATTGTTATAGCCAAGAGGGTCCCAGTCACACAGTTGCCTATGCTCCAAAGATCAGAGAGGTTAAGAGATGCCCCCCAAACCATTCAGGGTTTCAGCCATCAGGGTGGAATTCCCTGTCTACACACCTCTCCCTGGATCTCAATATGGTTGTTTTCAGATAATGTTTTCTTTGAAAGAACTTGCAATCTATTCTTGGACCATTAATCTTGGAGCTAGATTCTAAATACAGGGCAACGTCACCATCCCTATTGTCCTTCAAATGCCCTATTTACAAGATCATTATTCTTTCCAAGTTCATTATTTTTAACATCCAACGCTCATTCATTTTATGGAGTGTGAACTGTCCCAACAGAAAAGTGAAAGCATACTCAAAATAGTATAGTACAGAGGAATGTTGCATTTGTGAGAGATGATTCACAAACGTGTGAGTTTCATGGAACAAGAAATGCTAGTGCAATAATCTAGAGTGAGTGACAGCTGAGTTTTTACCACTAGTGGACCAGAGCAGATAGGCCAGGAAGCACTTAAAAGAATCCAGAAGGAAAGAAAATTGGGCGGAGTCTGCTATCTTGTGAAAAATAGTGACATCTGATAAAAGAGCACAGCTAGTTCTCACAAGGAGAGGGTCAAAGGAATACACTGCTGACCTGTCTTTCCTTACAAGATTCTTCAAGGTCATCCCTTTGACCAAACCCCAAAGAAAGCCTGATGACTTAAGAGCCCTGTTGATGTATTCTAGGTACATCAGCCTTTCAACACCAGTGGTTTGGGTAGGTTCCTGTGATCCTCAGAAATAACAACAACCAAACAAGTCATGGTATGTATGAGGCACTAGTACTTTATTTCTTCAATCCCTCTACCACCCTCTATGATGGGTGTTTTTATGTCTGTCTTTCAGACATGGAAACCAAGGCTCAGAGACTTTCAGTTACATACCTAACAGGATTGCACAGCTCGTAAGTGCCACATCCTGGTTTAAAACTCCATTCGGTCCTGCTATGTTCCATGACAAAGTGTCTATCATTGTGTTCAATGCATAATGGGGTTCAGTAATTGATAACTGGGCAGATGACACCATGAATGCTGATAGGAAAAGAGCTGCTTCTTATTATGCAATCTCTGTGCCCTATGGACTGTGCTGAGCCCTTTATATCCATTATCTCAGTGAATTTTCACAGCCCAAAATAGATATTTCCAAGTAGGAAAACTTTGAGGATGTGTCTCTTGGATCTTCCTCTGCAGGGAGCATAATTGACTAACAGCCCCAGGGCCACACTCTCAAATCTCATGATGCCTTTGTTCCTAGGTCACACTCTCCCCCAACTACTCCCAGCCAGGGACCAAATGCAACAGGGTTGCTGTGTCAGGCCTTTGCCTAGGGAATGTGAGATTCCTTTGATAGACCACTTTGGCTTGAGGACTCCCCAGTGGCCTGGTGAAGCTGCACTTCAGTCTAAGATGTGTTCCCCCAAGCTTCCTACCTATGAATCTTCTTTGCTTCTTCCCTCCCCTCCTTCATTCTCTCCTTCATTTGTCAGATCTGCATTATAGTCTGAGGTCCCTCCAAGGCTTTCCCAGTTCCTTCCCCATGTTTGCACAGGAATTTCCCCTAAAATTTCTTTGCAAGTTTAATTTTGTCTTGGTGTCTGCTTCTTGGCGTACCTGCTTCTTGGCAGAGCCCACTAACTCAGACCTCAGCAGTCTCACTGAAATTGTCATCTCAAATATAGTACCATAGACAATTATTGAGAATCTGTTATTTACTGAGTGCTGTGTTCATGCTGTCCCTTTCACTCTGAACTTCAATACATTGTATGATTACAATGCACCAATAAAGTGTATTTTAAAATAGAAAACAAAGAAATTAAACAAACAAAAACATTTTTTTAAAAAGGAAGTCAATCAAGCATCTATCTTCAAGTCAAAATCTCACAACACATTTTATATGTGTAGATATTCTCCTAGCTGGTTACTTGATGCACCAGGAGAGACCAACTGGGAGGTCAGACTATCCTTTTGTCTCCTATGCTATTATCAGTGAGAATTCCATGCATATTCTCTGAAAATGTGTTTCTTTGAAAATTTAGTTCTAAATCCAATATCAAACTGTGGTTTTTATGAATCTTAAATGGAAATGGCTTGGCAGCAAGAAAAAAAAATGAACCAGTTGTCTTTGTCCAACAGTTTAAAATATGTATTTTCCAAACATCCCATTCTTTCCACTATTTTTTTCTTTTCTTCACTAGAGACCCCACTCTTTCCCACAAAATATATTTACAGTCATGAAGTCCTATCTCTTCTAAGGCGTCTAAGTTAGCAACAAAGCCATTGGTCTAATACATCCTATTTTATTCATATAATGGATAAATGTGTACATCCCCCAACCCAGAGAAAAAAAGGAGAAACTCTTCCTGAATTTTCTTATGTAGCTATGTGACCAGTTCTCTTAATTCACTCATAATGAATTTTGGAGTGTATGTGAGATGCACAAAGAAACAGCAGACAGAAAAGCTAATGTGTGTGTGTGTGTGTGTGTGTGTGTGTGTGTGTGTGTGTGTGTTACTGGGGACATGGGGACTGAAATCAGGGAAGTTTTACTACTAAGCACCCCCTCTCTTTGTTGTGTTTTGTTTTGTTTTTAAATAGGGTCTTGCTAAATTGCTGAGGCTAGCCTTGAACTTGAGTTCCTCCTGTCTCAACCTCCCAAGTACTGGGATTACAAGCATGCATCACCACCTCCAGCTCAGAAAAGGTAATTCTAATTGACTTTGTCATTAAGTCTGAAACATCTTGCACAAACTAAAGATTTAAGAAATGAAAGGCAATTCTAATTTCCTGCCATTTTCATACTTGAAGACTGCTATAGGCTTTTTTAAAAAAAAAAATCCTGAAGCCCTAAAAAATAAAAAGCAGCTACTTAATATGTACAGAGTTTATAGTAATTATTTGCCTTGGAGAAGGAATGAAGAGTATAGAGATATTTTAGTAACTTTTAGTTATGCCAAGTTAGTTTACTGAGTGAGTCAAAGGATTCCTCACCTTTGGTATGTTAAAAAAAAAAACAAACAAACAAACAAAAAAAAAAACTTGTCACCTACTCCCTGAAGAAAATAGGGTGCTTCCAAAGCTTTACAAAGTCTTCACAATTGGCAGAGTGTCCCTGCTTGTACTGAAAACAGCCTGTAAAATTTAAGCAAAAGGTTAATGGAGAGTCTGCTTTTCTAGGGGTCTCTAAATTAGGTAGCCAGATGTCTCTGGTTATTATTCCTTGGGCATCTAGCCGATTCTAAGAATCCCAGCATGAATTCTGACAAGAACCCAAGCATCAGTTCCAAACCCTATCCCCTCAACTCTTGGCACAAGTGGTACCTCACCAGTTTTACCTACTACAGGCCACCCTCAGCTGCCTGGCAGGAATCCCCTCCAAAAACCATCCAGGGCAGAGATTCAGCTGTGGGGAAATATTTCCTCCCTCCCCCTAAAGCTCTCACCTAGCAAAGTGCTCACCATTTTGCGCTTCCTAAAAGAGCAAAACATAGATAATGAAAATTGGATGCCCCAGAAAAATAAATTTAGTTGCTTTTGCTTTCAGGAGCATTTTAACTTTTTAGACAACTGATTGATGACCAAGTTATTAAAAGACAAGGATTTCAAAAATTCATAAAGATATTTTCTACAAAAAGTAGACATAGACATATAAACTGAACAATATTTGTCTTTCAGTTTCTGTGACCAAAACTAACTGGTTATTTTTGCTCTGAGGACATGTAAAGTCACTTCTTAAAATCTTCTTTCTCTTTCATAGCTCACTTTCCTTCATTAAGCTTTCCTGGGTGTTCATAGCAGCAAAATTCACAATAGCCAAATTATGGAACCAACTTAGGTGTCCATCAACAGATGAATGGATTACAAAATTATGGGAAATATATACAATGGAATTCTACTCAGCAAAAGAAAAGAACAAAATTATATAATTATCAGGAAAATGAATGGACCTGGAGAACATTATGTTAAGTGAGATTAGCCAGTCACAGAAAGTGAAGGGTCATATGTTTTCTCTTATATGCAAAAGCTAGGGAGTAATTGGGATATAAGGAGGACTTTAAATAATGGAAGAGAAACTCCAGTGGAGCCAGGGAAGTGGTCTAGGGGAAGGAAGGAGAAGGAGAATTAATGAAGGAAACACGTCCATGGACATCATATACATAGGTGAGAATACCAACACCAATCTCAATATCCTATATGGGGAAGGGGGGAATGAGGAGGGAGCCAGAGGAAAGACCACCAAGTGTTGTGGGCATGTATGTCACCATCACTATGAAGTATATTATGAGGTGAGACTATAATTCACTAATAAAGTATTTTTAAAAGGCCAACTTGGACTATACCAGTTGACCAGCATAGGTAAAGAGATTTCTCTGAGGAATCATTAAGATTCAAGAGGCATTCCCCCAAGATCTTGTGAGGTGGCATCATCTCAAGGTGGTGAGGTCAGCACTGTCCTTGGAAGGAGTCAACTCTGTAATAGGAAAGCGAAATCATTCAAAAGTGAGGCAGTACCGACCCAAATTTAAGCAGCCATCATGGAAGCGATGTCTATGCCACAGGCAGCATTTGCCAGTCACCTGTTTTGCTTCATGCTCAGAATATTTGGAAAGGAATGATAAGAGGAGAGGCTGAGAGAGAAGAGGAAGGCACTTAAAGAAATCTCTCCAGGTCAACTGCTTTTCTCTTCCTTATATATTCCTTTGAGTAAGCAACAAACCCACAATCCTCATTAAAGATAAGCATATGAGGGCCATTTTCATCTGAGGAGAATGTGTTGTATGACTTAAAGCTACCATATGCTTTTCCTAACACACTTGGTATTACTGGTGGCCTGGTATGTTGAGGCAGTTTTCAATCCCTAGACCAAAACACAAGTGGCCACATGAGCATTAAAAAGAATTTTAGCATGTGAATACTTCAGTAGTTAAGATGGCACAGAGCACTTCATTCTGTTAATACAACACAGACCAAGACAATTACAGAAGTAATTTCCACGAATTTGAAGATTCAGTCCCTGTCTCCTTTCACTTGTAGAACCTCCAGAGGCTGAGCACTGAACTTAGAGTCCCCAGAACTGCAACTGAATTACAGTTACCACTTACTACTTTTGTAACTTTCAGTAAGTTTCTTAGTCGCTAAGTTTGAATTCTCCCACCTATAAAATAGAAATATTTTTACTCAGCTTTCTTGGACAAATGAGTTTTTCTAAGACTCAAAGGGAGAAATGTATGTGATAGCACATTATAAATTATAAGCCACTGTTTAAAAGCTTATGTTGAATAGATTGACTATCAGTGAGTTTTTTTGGCAATTCTTCCCTGAGTTTCACTAACCATACCAACTGGTGGGTGGTCCTGACCTGACCATCATCCAGCCCCAGGGCAGACTTCTCGTTGCCTGACTCCAGCATTGAGTGGAGGGTGGATGAATTGAAACCAAATCAAAACTGTGTTTTTCTTGCTTCTAACAGAGGTCCTGGTAATTAGCATTCCAGAGTTGGTTTTGAGGATCAAAACTAGGAGAGAAATGATAATTACATGGGTTTAGGTCCTTGAACTATAAATAATTGTCTGTTGTATGTACTCTATTAAATCATTTTTTGGAGATCCCTTATTTAATGATACAACAAAGCTTTATGTATTTCATAAGAATGCACATAAATATTAATATTCTTTGCTCAAGTTCTAGGAAACTGCTGTGAGAAGTAGTCCTTGGCTCCTTGCATTTCAGTAAAGATATTTTATTCTTCCTACTGAATCATTTCAAATTAATGTTCTATACCAGTGGTGCGCCTTCTACATCCTGCCAGTCAACAGCTAGACTGCAATGGCATTCACCCAGATTCTCATTTTCACACAAATGGTTTTAAAACACATTCTCCATATTACACTCTCGTCTCTTCCTGGCCCAGCAAAATATACGTGATTCAATATAATGCAAATAATATTATGATGAGAAAAAGTTATCAAGGAGTCAAAGTGGTGTTATAAAGACTCAACTATAAAATCCATATGCTCACTCTGAAAATGTTCCAAATAAGCACTAGAAACTGACAGTTTACTGTGGTACTGAGAAGCTCAGATCAAAAAGCAGGAAGACTCGTGAAATTAAAGTGTATGCAAAAGAAACAGCTGAAAGAGGATTGTGACTCCTGAAAATTCAGTATAATGCAAGGCCAACATTTCTAGTCTTAAATTTAATATACCTCTTTTCATATCAGACAAAGTATTTTTATTATAAACATCAGAAAAGCACAATAATAGTATAGGTATTATGTGCTACACTAATAGAAATCAATTGAAATGTCACCTACAAAATACCTTCCTTAGAATTAATAAATGTGAACACTTAGAGCTTCAATCTGCACACATACCAAGAGGTCACATGTTCCAGCCACTTAATTCAGCTAGTCTGATGAGTTTTCTCTGCACATGATACTTCAATATGTTTTCTATACTTTGCTTCTGTTTTTTTTTCTTTTTTTTTTTTAAGATAATGTTTCAGGCTTGATTACTGATTTATATATTTCTATGGTGAACCTTTTAAGTAGCTTTTGCTTAAATAAGTACAAGTTGTAATATGCATCTTTTTAAAGAGGGCTTGAAGGATTTGAAAAGGCCTTATAAATTATTTAAATGTATAGCCTGTTACAATACTATCCCTACATTGTACCACAGTTCCAAATTCCAGATGGAGACATTGAGGCAAATAGGAGATAACTTTGATTCAGAATATTCAGTGATTAAATCCAGCAACATAACACATGCTTCCAAATTCTTTTTTCCTATAATAGTTTTCTGGAGCTGCCTCAGAAGACCTTGCTCTGGGCATGATCAGTTCTGACAAACAACTAACTGCTTTTAAAAACAAGAAATTGACTGCTGGAACTCCCTCTAATTGGCATGAGTGAAGTCAAAAGGCAATAGGACTAAATAGCCTTGGCTCGGGCTGTACAGCAATCCTGACAGTAAAACTCTAAAACACAAACATTCAACTGTTCAGCAGAAAAAAGTAAAAAACTTCAGCATGTCTCTCAATCTAGTATAAATCAAAATAAACAATAATAGAGTCGTGAGATGCTTCCAAACTGGCCCGGAGGAAGCAAATAGCTTAGCTGCAACATGAAGCAGTGGAGGCAAAGCCCTCTCCTTCTGATTGGGCAAAGAACTACTGATTACATGTGCTTACCCTTCAAGTTTTCCCACCAGAAGCATAGCTACCTGACTGATGTCAAACAAGGGCTGCCGTGTCTGTACAGAGTCCAGTGGGAAGCTGCAGCCAACCCCCAAACTCCCTTTAAATAAGTCAACAAAGTATTTAACCACACATTTTCTGTATCAAGAAATAGCATATGTCCATACACACACACACACACACACACACACACACACACACACACACACACGACCACAGAAATCACAGGCAGAAGGTAGGGTTTCCCAGCATTCCTCTGCCCTAGAATAAAGTTGGGGGAAAAAAAAAAAACAGAAACAATTGAATTTTGAGAATTCTTTGGTTTGGTTACCGCCAAAGATCCCTAGATTTTGTCTTAAAGGTTATTGATTAATTCTTACCGCAACATTAGTAGAATGCACACTCAAGAAATGTGCATGGGTGTCTTTACGTATACTAGCTTGTACCTAATAAAGATGTGTAATTACAATGCACCAAATATGGGAAAGATGAAAAAAAAAAAAGATTTGTTAAAGTTACACCCGGAGATTTTGGATCTACATAATGCAGAGCCCACTTCTATTAACCTGGCAGAAACAGCTAAGACATTTGTAGATCAGCTTCAAGCCTTGGTCACTACCTGGCCCTTGTTTACCTCTTTGCTAGGAGGAGTTATCGTAGCAACAGCAATAGTCATTCTAGGTTTATGCAATCTACCACTTGTTGTACGCGTTGTGATCAATGCCTATGTTAGTATATGAGCAGATTTACATGGGATAAAAATGTAAGCACTGCCTTGCACAGGGCCTGGTAGTCAATGACGGGTTCGATTTTCTCAGGGCAAATCAACCTAAGACAGGGCTCATTGAATTACTAATCGAGACCCCATGACGGGTAAGATTAAGCACCTGTTAGGAAACGACCTAAGACAGGCACAGTCCTTGATGCATTTTTAAATAAAAATGGGGGAGTTGTGGGAGCCCAGCTGGGCCCTTTCCCCCCTGGCAGTTGCTATCTGCATATATGAGCAATTATACTGTCTCTTCTGCTATGGCTACATTGGTGTCTCAAAGTCTGGAGATTGCCCCTAGGATGCATAGATGAAAGACCCTCCTACTTCTTGGAAAGTAAAGATATGACCCTAAAGGAGTATAGTTTTATAACTCTAGAAAGTTTGCTTTACCAGGCTATGTTAAGAATGTGGGCTGTACGTGTAAAATGAAGAAGTGGTGCTATTTGTGATCTGACAATGATTGATATGTCATAAATGTCTATGTAATCCTGTTGTACTCAAGAAATGTATAAAAAAATCCATGCTAAAAAATTAAATTAAATAAAAAAAGAATTTGCATTTCTTAATTCCCAAATTGAAGGACTGTTTCAATCTCAAAAAATATAAAAGTAAGAATCAGAAAAGAGGTAAACAGCAATGTCACAGAGTCAGTTGTAAATCAGTGAAAATATTAGCACTGGAAATAAAAACCCAAGTCCACCAGCCCAGGCACTACTCCTCTCCTGTCAGCAATACTTGTTACAACATAGGTGCATTTTATGTTTAACTTGTAGTGTATTTCCTGACAAGTTTTTTCTCTGTTGAGGAGTCATTTTGAAAATGTTTTGATTGGCAAAGTATCTTTCAAATCATTCAAGAATTCACAGCAAATCAAATTATGCAAAAACAAATTTTGCACAGCTGTAAAACCTAAATCTAACTTGAGAGCTAGTCAAAGAAATTGTGTCTTCATGTATACACTAGTTTCCTGTTTCAATGCCTGTCTTTTTTAAAGGAAGCTGTCCATAAAGGTCACGGATTCCATCAACTTGATAAACTAAAGGATTTGGGAGACCATCTATTGTGATTTCCTCAATAGAAAATGAGCCTGAGTCAAGGAGCCAAATACTAACCTTCAACACAAGAGTCTCAAATAGAAAATAAATCTATTAGCAAGTTGCTAATGACTTTAAAAAACTATATTGCACGATCTTGCTCTTCCATTAAAGGCATGTTCTAACCCTCTCTCACTAACTCCAAAAGAAAGAAGAAATCAGATTTGACATCCTGTAACTTGCTCTGTAAGTACCAGAAAACATGCATACGCATAGCAAGCTCCTTATAACCATGATTTTCATATTTATTTTTTCTATTCCTTATCCCTTAAGATATATTTTTCAAAGTTGTGTATGGGAAGTTGTGTGTGTGTATGTGTGTGTGTGTGTGTGTGTGTGTGTGTGTGAGAGAGAGAGAGAGAGAGAGAGAGAGATTGTGTTTAAGAAATATAATGAGCACAGAGGAAATGAGAGAGAGACAGACAGATAGGGAGTTTTACCCGGGGGCATTCTACCTCTGAGCCACACCCCCAGCCATTTTTTGTGGTTGTTGCTGTTCTGAAACAGTATCTTGATAGTTGCTGAGCATCTCCCTACATTGCTGAGGCTGTCCTTGAGCCTACAACCCTTCAATCCCCAAGTATTGGGATTACAGGCTCTCACTACCATCCTCAGCTGAGTAGATGCCTCTTGTGGTATTTAAAGAGAAAAAGAATTAAACCAAGCCCACTGCTCACTAGCTAGGCTTGTGTACTGAACTCTGGGCTAAGGTACTCAGACTATTTCTGCTAATTAAGGAGCAGCATTCTGTGAAGCTTCTAGGGAAGTATGCTAAGAGTTAGGATCATTGTAAATGTCCCAGGATTATTATAGACCCTGTTGATAATTTACAATTTTCTTCAAACTTTATTTATTTATTTTTTTTTTTTTTTTTTTTTTTTTTTTTTTTTTTTTTTTTTTTTTTTTTTTTTTTTTTTTTTTTTTTTTTTTTTTTTTTTTTTTTTTTTTTTTTTTTTTTTTTTTTTGCGGTACCAGGGATTGAAAACCACATCTGAGATTAGTTCCAGATAAAGACCCAGGTGACTCTTTTAAAACCAGCACCTTGACTCTAAATATTATATTAGAAAGATAGTTTGAATATTTGTTTCATCGCTCAGGTTTAGAGCCACCTAATTGTGAAGGATCCTTGCAAGGATGGCCTGGATAATGGGTATATGGAAATATTTTAACTCAACAACTGATACTGTACTTTCATGAGCTAATCAAAACCAGCCAAAAAGTAATAGCATCAAGAATGTGATCCAGTATAACATACTGAGCCCGGCGTGGTGGCGCACGCTTGTAATCCCAGCATTTGGGAGACTGAGACAGGAGGATCCAGGTTTGAGGCCAGCCTCAGCTATCTAGTGAGGTCCTCTGCAACTTAGTGAGACCCTGTTTCAAAATAAAGAATAAAAATAGGGCTGGGGGTATAGCTCGGAGGAATGCCCCTGAGTTCAATCCCCAGTACCGCAAAAAAAAAAAAAAAAAAAAAAAAAAATATATATATATATATATATATCATATATATATCATACTGAAGGAGGACTAAATAGCACAAAATCAATGAAAAATGATGCAAATCACTAGAAACGGATTGTCAAGAGAAAAAAGCAAATTATAACAAATGCTCACAAATGAGGTTTTTTTAATATGCTTTTATTGGTGCATTATCATCTCACATCATAATGGAAATCATGTAGACATTGACATACATGCACACAGGAAGTAACTACCACTGTCTTTGAGAGCTTTAACTTGGGAATGATGGTGAAAAAATGGGAAAAATTGAAGAACAGGCTGGAGGAACTCAAAACACAAATGTAGGAAAAAAGCCAAACCAATGCAGAAATGAAGCCTGTATAGAAAAGAGTGGAGAGAGGGAAGAGGCTCCGCAGTAATATGGCAAGGGTATAGAGAACAGAATTAATTCCTCTCAGCAATAGTGTTGCTGGAGGCTATGGTCCATGGAAAACAAGAAACAGAAGCCAGAGTAGAATGAAGCAGGTCTCTTTATTCATCGGTGGGGCTCAGAGAGCAAAGTTCCGGGTCTGAGCCTCAAATGGTGTCAGGTTTTGATTGGATCAATAACAGGCAGGGGTACCAATATGGGGGCTCAAGTCAGGTTTCATTTCTGCTTCCTGAGCTAGATTTCCTGCATTTGCCTCACATGGCCAGGGCTGGACTCGGTATGGTTGGAACTGGGTGATGCTGTCTTGGGCCCAATGTGTTTGGGACCAGGTGGTGCCATCCTGGGCTCCTGCCTCAGTAGTATACATAAAGATTTCTTGCCCCTGAGTAGGAACAAGGTAGGTTCCTACATTTCCTAATTTTTACAAAAATTTTCTATTTAATTCTTGAAAATTGCCCACATTGTATTTTACATTTCTGAGTGAAATTATGTCAGGAAACTTGGGGTTTGGTATTCAGTAGTGTGCCTCTTTATTCTTCAGATTTAATTAATAGAAACCAGAGAATAGAAAACTGAAGAGGGAGGTCTCATTGAGTAACTAGAAAACTATCAGTAATTACAATATTAGAGGAAACTGCAAGCCTCTTCTACTCAGTTTCTCACAGGGTATAAATCAGCTCCTACAACTCTGAATAATACATGCCAGGCCTTGTGCTAGGGGTCTTTAATGATGTATTTCATTTCATGCTGGTAGCAAACTGGTGAGTTAAGCATAATTGTTAAATGTTTAGAGAATAAAACTAAGGATTAGAATCATGAAATTACATCCTTTTACAAAAGCACACTGCTTTCTTCTTGTTTGTTTGTTTTTTCTTTTTTCTAACTATACCCATGATATGACTCATCACTAACGATCTTCATGGTTGAAGGTTTTCTGGAGTAGTTTTCATTTTCACACATAGCGGAGGCAAGGAACCCTCAATTTATGCACACTTCCCTATTTTGTCTCAGTGCTGAAATGGAGATATAATACATTTTCTGCGCTATATTTAATAAGTTCTTATAATCTATTTTCTCTTTATCTTTGTGCTTCCACAATCTATAATGTTTTTTAGTTTTCTTTGCATTGGCTCTGCTTATGATTCTCTAAGCATCTTGGGGCTATTAGTAATGGATTTTATATATTTAATATCATTATTGACTTTCTCTTTTCAACTATTCCTCTAACCATTTCTTTTGTTTTTGTTTTGTTTTGTTTTTGTTTGTTTGGGTTTTTTGGGTGGTGACTCCAATTATATGTATGTTAAACATTTTTATGTAATCTAACAACATTTGAAGACTTCTCAGAGTTAAAAATATCTTTATATTCGGTTTGTCTAATTTTTATTGCAATATCTTCAAATTCACTTGTTAATATTTTGCAATGCCCAGCATGCTATTAAAACTGTTCAAGGACTTCTACATCTTAATTATGTCCTACATATCTAGCATTTACATGTTTTTAGCATTTCTACTTGACACATTTTACGGTCACCCTCATATAGCTAAAATTCTCCATCTCTTCCTAATACAAAGCTCTTGGTAGAGTTGTTTGCACCCAATTCAAACCTCTTGGTAGAGCTGAGCTGGCAGCAGGGACTGAAGTTGTATATCTTTGGTTCTCCTTTAATCTTGGTCTTAGGCAGGCAGATTTCATGTGCTTGTAACATAGTGTTTCCCCCTTTGGCTCACAGAAAAATACTATCTTGTAACATGGAGTGGCTTTTAGAGAGTGACATTCCTGCTCTTCTCTGTCCCAGGCATAATCCTTAGTGAGAGGGTTACTTGACCTTCCGTAATGGTTTGGATTTAGAATGTCCTTCTAACCCTCATGGAAACAAGGTAGCAATGTTAGAAATGAGGCTTGTTTGCTAAACAGTGATCCCTGGGAGTTTGGCCTGGGGGATGACATAAGGTCCTCTTCTCCCCCTTCTTCTCTCTCTCTCTCTCTCTCTCTCTCTCTCTCTCTCTCTCTCTTTCATTCAGCCTCCAAGATGTGTGAGTAAAGCCTTGAGCGCTCTCTCTCTCTCTCTCTTCCTGCCACCATGCCCTGAGCTCTGTGGTCCCCAGTCTGAAACAAAGAGCTAAGGAAACTGTGAGCAAATATATCTACCTTCCTCTAAATTATGGGGTCAGTTGTCTTGGATTATAGCAGCGAGAGTGCTAAGAAAAAAATTGGTCCCAGAAAAGTTAGGTCATGGCTATATCTAAGTCTGGCCATGTGGATTTTGAGTCTTTGGAACTGTTTTGTGAGAGGAAATTGGCAGGGACAGAATGTGGCTAGAAAGTGGATGGTAGAGACTATGCTCAGGAGATTTGGAGAGCAAAAAGAACTCCATAGGAAAATGGAGTAGAGGTCATACATGTTACATTTTGGCCCTCACATGAACTAAACCCAAAATCCCCATGGAAAGTGCAAGCAAATACTTCCTTACTTTAAGTTGTGTGGCTCGTTGTGTTGGATTAGTCAGAATGCTAAAACACCATCTGTTAGAAACAGGTGACTTTTGTTTCTTTTCTTCTGCTAGGATCATCAACTACTCCCTGGGGCTGGTGATAGGGAAAATTCTAGTCTCTCTTTAGCAGTAAATTGCTCTTATTTGATATGTGATAAGGATATGAGTTTTGTACCAGCTTATGTCTGTCTATGTCACTTGAACCCCTCAACTCCATATATGACCTACCCCAGATTTCTCCTACACACTCAAAGAAGGGTTCAATCAGAGAGCTGATGAGGGCCTGTCTGGAACATCCAGATAGTGTAAAATGTCACATTCACCTATAGCCTTTCACATTCATAGCCTTTCAGAATTAATAAAAGTAATTCAGTTGTTTTCTTCTTATCTGCTTTCATTATTGCTACTTTTCTTCATGAACTCTACCAAGAATGAAACAGTTGGTGTATCCCTTTGAGAGACTTGTTACCATTTAGGATTCAGTTTACCAAGCTGACAGGTAATTATATGTCTTTGCATGGGCTCAATTAATACTATAGTTTTGTAGATTACCTAGGATATTTTCATTGTTATAGTCAGAGCAAGATTATTTGTAGCTTTTCTTGTTTCTTGTGAAGTAGTAATATCAGAAACATGTTTTTGAAAAGTCTTTAAGTACCACAGAAAAATAGTTCATATTCTCAAAGAAAAACTTTTTAAAATATCAGAGTAACTATGTTATTGAAATAAAAATATTTCTGTTATTTTATGTGATTTTAGTAATTCACTCATGGACCTTTTTCTTTGTAATATTGGGATGTAATACAGGGCCTGATGAATGCTAGGCAAGTACTCTACCACTGAGCTACATTCCCAGTCCACTTATGCACTTCTGTATCCTTCCATTCCAAAATATTTGCAGATTTCCCAGAAAATTCTCATTTGATAGCCTCTGGTAATAAATTATCTATGATGGCCTATTTACCAATGGATGCCATTTCTTTGTTCCATTTCCAGGAAAATATATTTTATATATAAACTTCACAGTTAAGAAAGTGTTCCAGCCAGGCGTGGTGGCACACACTTGTAATCCCAGCTTTTGGGAGGCTGAGACCAGAAGATCCGGGTTCGCGGCCAGCCTCAGCTACCTAGTGAGGCACTCCGTAAATTAGTGAGACCCTGTTTCAAAATAAAGAATAAAAATAGGGCTGGGGGTATAGCTCGGAGGTAAAATGCCCCTGAGTTCAATCCCCAGTACTGCAAAAACAAACAAACAAAAAAGTGTTCCTTTGAGGACACTCTATATTGGATTCCTCATCAATCTCAATAAGCAGATTTAGATGCTAAGGAAATAAAGTTTACATTTCTTCAAACTGGAATGCTATGCAACAAATAACACCTGTAACATAAATCAAGCCCTGTGTTTATCCTCATTCAAATACGTTAGTTTTATTAGGCCACACTGACATGTGGTGAAACTATAGTGATTTACAGGAAAATGGAATTGTCAGTGTCCACCTGTATACAAGTGGCTGAATGTTTTATTAGAGTTAACATAAGTTCAACACAAAAGACTGAATTTATATCCAACTATAATAAGATGTAAGTCATTAAGGTGAAATTCAAGACACTTTTTGAATAACCATATTTTCTCCCCAGTCACCTAATCTCACATTTAAACCAAGGAAATCTCAGATATCATAAGCCAGGGCTCAGAATATCTGAATTTGACTATCAGATTTGTCCTTTTGGATTTCTGCCCTTACAGATCTCTTTGAAAAGGTAAGTCATCTTAAAATAGATTGTATGCTAAACTGACACAGTATATGTAAACTGAGAAATTCACTGAGAAGTTATTTCATTTAAGACATCAGAAGCAGCAAAGAAGAAAGCAGGAAAGGGCCTTTTAACAGAGATAATAAGGTAAGCCAAGGTAATGATTCTAACACGAAGCTCTGTTGATTTATTTGCTGAGGCGTCTTTTATTTGTTTGGCTCTTCTGCACATTATGGGAAGTTAGTTTAGCAGCATCTTGAACCTTCATCCACTGATTGTCGATAGCAGCCTCCCAGTTGCTATTTTATTTTTAAGAAATTATGAATTAATTTAATTTTTAAGTCTACTTCTGTTCAAAGTTTTCCCTGGGAAATGGTCAAATATCCCTTCAGAGAGGGATAATCACCTCTGGTCATAAACTACTCATTTAATCAAAGATAACAAAGGAGTGTTTGATTAATCTTACTAAATAGCACATACATATGTCATTTTTAAAGACGCACACACATACACATATATATGCACAAATATATATTAGATAAAATCTATTATACAATAAATGCAATTTCATTTGGTTGTAAGCAGGTTTCACTTTGTTTTCTATTGTTAGATATCTTCCAAGTGATAGATGACTTTTAGCCTTTACTTAATGGACAACCAGATAAATGAGATATGTAGACAAAGCATAAAAGCAGAGAGAAAAGCAGTAACAGAGGTTTTATGATCATGTCTGTACAAATCCATTTTTCTTGATTGACTTTAAGTGTCTCTATTTTAACAGTTATATTCTGGGGAGGTGATATGCACGTGTGTGTGTGTGTGTGTGTGTGTGTGTGTGTGTGTGTGTGAGAGAGAGAGAGAGAATGCACACGTGTATGTGGGCTCCTAAACCAATTCCAGGAAAGGCACACAGGGCTCTGACACTCCTCATTATGACTAAATAATATTTTCATAGTGTTACTTGATTCATTTTCTTATGCTTTTTCTTTCCTTGTTTACTAAATTAATGATTTTTTCTGAAATTCCCAAAGCTAGCCATAATGGGAATGATACTGAGCTTGGTTTCAAATCTCCAATGACACACTTCCAATCAAGGCATTTCCCTGGGATTATGGCAGAAGTAGACTGAAATAATTCTATTAATTCATAATGTTTAAATTTTTTTTTTAAAAAAATCTACTACTGCATGATCCTTATGGCTTTAACAGACTGGGAATCTAGCTGATGCCAAGTAAAACCCTCTGCAGTCTATCTACTCAACATGTAATGAGGTCAGAGATCAATGCTACTGTCGTTACAGCAGAAAAGAGTTGAAACTCAACAGCAAGCAATTTTCCTGGACCCACTAGAGAACTCAAGCCACCCTGAAATCTAGAGAGACAGGCAAATACAGAAAATCCTAACTAAGGTCAGACTAAGTGAAAGTGGAACTACTGGAGCTATAAACTGCCAGGAATATTTAAATGGTAATTTGATAAGTATGAACTAGCTTGATAGTGAGAAAATCCTGGGAGCTGAAGACTGTTTTTTTTTTTTTTTCCTGTTCATATTTATTTCTTTTTTGTATTTTTTTAATTGGTGCATTGTTCATCATAGGGAGGTTCAGAGTGATAGAAACATACACGCACACACAGTACTTAGTGTTTCATTCCAGACTCCGTCCTGAGGAGCTGAAATCTTAAGGGACCACTGCGCTTTTATAGATATTAATTTCAGGATGTTGACTGGCAATCAGAGTGATGCCAAGTGTATTTGACAGGGGAAGGGGAGAAGTAACAAGTTGAAATATGCTCCATTGGTTTTCCTACAAAACATATACTCTGTAGAGAAGATTTTTTCTGAGTTATCGCTCACATTAGCTCAAGGACAGATATTCAAAGTCACCTTCTCTAACATTCCTGCTAAAAGTGTTTCAAACACCTTTAAAGTCACAAGTAATGAGTGCAGACCTTCCAGAAGCCAAGTGTCATCATAAGACTATGGCATGCTTCTTCTTTCCACTCCTTACCACCATGTCAGGAGGCATCAATGTGACAGCATGAGGCTTCAACTGCAAGGGCTACACTGCAAGAAGGAGTTCTTAGGAAAATCTAAAGAAAAATAGACAGAGTGAAAGACAGGCACTGCCTTCAAAATGTCCCCGATATTTTGATATGTTGTGTCTCTATTTTCATTTGACTCTAGGAATTTTTTTATTTCTCGCCCTTATTTCTTCTATGATCCAGTCCTCATTCAGCAGTGTGGTATTCAGTCTCCACATATTTATGAAATTGACAGTGGTGGCATTGGTGGCTTGCAGGTGTTAAAGACTGGGGACCTGCCTATTGACTTCCCACTTATTACTGTAGGTTCCTGAACACACTAAAAGCATTCCTGCTTGCTCTGAAACTTGTAAAACAAAAGTCAGTCTGTAGCTCCAGCACTAGGACCTCTGGCAGTGAGACCCTGGACCACTGTCTTCATCTGTCTGTGTTGGTGCTGAGTACCAGGCCCCACGCACAGGGGCCATCCCAAAGCAAGTGCAGGAGGTCCCCACTCTCCACAGAAAAGGCTTGGTGGGTCTGCAATTTCTAAGCCCAGTGTTTTTCTCAGATTTTCATGGGCTGCGTGCAGCCAAGTTCTGCATGTCTTCCTATCCTCTCTTTTTAGTCTCTTTTTAGTTACCCACTAAAAAGGGGGGCCTCACCTCCCTGTGGGTTACTCACTCACCTCCCCCACTGGTCGCGCAGTGAGTCTGAGGAGATAGGGAGCAACAGGGTGGTGGGTTTGACCACCATTTTCTTTGGAACTGTGTTGAAAAACAACATATATATACAAGAAAAAGAGAGAAACTTAAAAGAGAGGAAAACTTTTAAATTATAAAATACATAATAAAGTATTAATGAATATTTAACATGCATTATATATATTTTATAATTTAAAAATTTTCCTCCATTTAGGTTCCTGTCCTTTTTTTTTACATATATTTGCTGCTTTTCTTTTGAAGTTTTGGAATGTTGTCAAGCATAGTGGCACCCACATCTGTAATCTCAGTACTTGGGAGACTGAGATAAGAGAATCACAGGTTCAAGGCCAGCCGCAGCAACTTAGCAAGCCCCTCAGCAACTTAGACCCTGTTTTGAAATTTAAAAAAATAAAATAAAATAGGGCTGAGAATATAGCTCAGAGGTAGAATACCCCTGGGTTCAAACCCCATTACAAGGAAGAGGAGGAGGAGGAGGAGGAGGAAGAGGAGGAGGAGGAGAAGAAGAGGGGGAAGAGGAAACAGGAGGGAGGAAGGAAAAGCACTACAACAAATACAGCACTTGAGGAAGTGGACATCATAAGGGTTGCAGCCTGTGGGTTATTGTGGTAGGAGGGTCATTTGAAATCAGATGGACTATTCTAACACCAGGTGTGGATGGTTCACACTGGTGAACTGAAGCAGCTGGAAAATTTGAGTTATCTATGCTTTGTTTTACAGGCAGCCTGTTTGAATTGGGTGCAGTTTTCTGTTACCCTCTAGTATTTCTTAAGGAGGAAATTGTGTATAAGCAAAAACAAAACAAGAGAATTTCTGGATTGATATAAGAATATATTTAAGGTTACTGGTATAGTTTCCAAAATACTTTTCAAAAGAGTTATACCAGACTAGGGAGCTGGGGTTGGACTCAGTGGCAGAATGCTTGCCTAGCATGTGGGAAGCCTTGGGTTCCACTGCTGGAGCTGCAAAAAATAAAATAAAATAAAAGTTGCACCAACTTATAGCTCCACAAGTATGGCCTTAACTAGATATTAATATTATAGTTTTTAAACCTAGGATAATATCTGATGTTCGAAATACTACAGCCCAGCACTTTTCCTCTAAAGGGAGTGTATCTTATCTTTCAAAGCTTGTGTATCATCCTCAAACAATAGGAGGGACAAGCATTTAAAGTGTGGAATGTTCTCCTGTGGGCCCAGAGAACTCAAAGAAATATGATGATTTAAGATTTGGGAGGGCATCAACCCTGAGGCCCATTGCAAGTCTCAGACTCCATTCTTCTGTGCTCTACTTAGGACCTTGATCTTGATAGTAGATTTGCAAAGGTTGAAACGTTAACCTTCTCTACAGTTCCACTACTCCAATAATTAAGCCCTGGGAGTGATCTTCAACTTTTTCTTCCTTATGGTTATAGGAGACAAAATCTTCTTTGTATATTGCCAAGAGAACCCTTTGCCTTCCATGCTTCATCTTCAATAGTGATTAATCGTCTTGAGCCTTTCCTCTAGCCTCTCTCTACTGCATTGCTAGAATCTAGAAAAAGCAATCTGATTCCACTGGCCTGATCATTATTACTTCCCTAGAACCCCACAAATGCATTAAATAATGCCTCTGGTGGGACATTCCCACTCACTGGTGTCCTATCTCACTTGTGGTACTGCTATGGCATGTCATGGACCATCCATGTCCCACCTATCACAAGTGATGGGGTTCCCTTCAGACAGGAGGTAGTATAGCTCCAAAATTCTACTTAGAGCATGGTTCTTCAGACCATTCTAACTGGCACTTAAGTTGGGTACGCTGAAAACAGGTTTTAAAATAGAAGAATACAATTAATTAACTAAGTCAATTTGTGGTAATAGGGATTGAACCCAGGGGCATTCTACTTCTGAGGTATACCCCCAGTCCTTTTTAGTTTTTGTTTCTTGAAAGTGGTTCTCTCTAGGTTGTTGAGAGTCACCATACATTGTACATTGCTGAGGCTGTCCTTAAACCTGCAAACCTCCTGTGTCAGCCTCCCAAATACAGGGATTATAGGTATGTGCCACCATACCAGATGGAGCAATACTGTTTATAAGTGATTAAAGAATGAGGAATAAGCTAAAAGAGAAGTTGAACTGCAACATGCAGATGTAACAGGGGCCTTAGCTAGTAGACGCCCTGCAGCTGGAATCTTTCAGAATTGAGGTTAGACCTTTGTACAATCCACATGGATTTTTTTTTTTTTTTTTTTTTTTTTGCGGTACTGGGGATTGAACTCAGGGGCATTCTACCTCCGAGCTATACCCCCAGCCCTATATTTTATTCTTTATTTTGAAACCGAGTCTCACTACGTTGCGGAGTGCCTCACTAGGTAGCTGAGGCTGGCCGCGAACCCGGATCCTCCGGTCTCAGCCTCCCGAATGCTGGGATTACAAGCGTGCGCCACCACGCCCGGCCACATGGATTATTTGATGTAAACTGGTTCTAGGTAAAGGGTATAATCTCAAGCAAAGTACTTCCTTTTATTGTAGAACAATCACCAGAAAGATACACAGTGTTGAGGTGTCTGCAGTCAATACTTCTCATAGGTGTGGACACAGGTATCTCCACCTGAAGGGGCATCTAGACCAAGCCACTGAGCCTACCACTGAGTCATCAGAAAAGATATTCATAAAAGTCAGTATAATGGTCAGAAAGGAAAACAAATGATGAAATAAATGAAGAAAGCAGCGTGCTCAAGTAAAAATATAGTTTGAATATTGAAGTTATCAGGAAAGCTGTTCCTAAGAGTCTGTATAATGAATAGGTAGGACAATAAATTTAGTTGTAATATACATGGAGAAAATGATGTCATGTAGCCACTAGTAAATAAAAATAGGGAGGGGCCAAATGAACTCTGGCTAAGGGAAAACTTTCTCATGGATAGATGTGTCCTGTCAGCGGCACCACCTCTCCACTCCTAAGTATGTCCCCTCCCCTAAGGTGACATGGTGTCTATAAAATTTGTCTGTACAAATTTCCATTTGCCTAACTTCCATGCTCATTGTGAACTCATTGTGTTCAGTCTCCTAGGCAGGGAACAGTAGTGAGGGTGGGACGTCATGGTTTCCTGAATGAATATTGTTTTGTACAATGCCGCCAACTACTGCTTAGCACTCTGCTTGAACTAGGGAAAACTAGTAAAGAAACAGATGGGACTCACTCGAACCCTCCTCTCTAACCTGAGAGTTATTAATCAGCATAGACTATTAGAGGAAGCATGAATTTCAAAATCCTGTGGTCGAGTTGATTCTGACCAGTTATTTAGATTAGTTTTCCTCATTCAATTTGATGTATACTCTTATGAGATGCCATTGAGACCTGCCAATCCCACTACTCTTTTTTGCTATACCAAAGAAAATGCTTAACCCCATTAATGGAAGGAACAGTACCACTTCAAATAAAGCCAAGTGAGGGGGTTTCTGAACTGTGTTAAAGTCATTGATAAATCATCATGCTATAAAGATCTATAACATAGTATTGTGTAAATTTAAATATTCTACTAGCCCATGTACTGTCAACTATAATGAGAACTAGCAATATAGCCTAGGTGGTCTTTGGATGTCAAAAAACCCAAGTTCAAGTTCTAGCTCTGCTAGTTAAAAGCTTTGTTTTTATGAGCAAATTATTTTGCTTTTCTAAACTTCAATTGTCTCTTACTATACACACACACACACACACACACACACACACACACACACATATGTGTCTTGTCAGCTGCACCACCTCTCCACTCCTAAGTGTGTCCCCTCCCCTAAGGTGACATGGTGTCTATAAAATTTGTCTGTACAAATTTCCATTTGCCTAATTTCCATGCTACCACTCATTGTGCTCAGTCTCCTAGGCAGGGAACAGCAGTGAATATAAATATATATATATATATATATATATATATATATAAATGCTATGCTACTTCACAGAATTGCAATACAGATTATTTTGTAACATGAGCAAAAGCATAGTACTTGGCACTGGAAAAGTACTAAATAAATTATTTCTATACTAATTAATATTCTGTATATTTTGTGTAATAATAATTCTTTGCATTAATATCCCACAAATGATCTCCTTTCTCAATGTTCTTGGGCTGTAAGGATACAGTCTAACAGGAGCACGAGTTGGTTTCTTAATGCTTTAAATTGTGGCCCTCCAGAGGACCAGCAACCCAACTGTGCTCGTTTAATGTGGTTTGTTCTGCACCATATGCGTGTGGGCTTTTAATAAATGCTATTCGATGATGATGATGAGTTCCTGGAGACAGGGCTGTGCTCAGCAGAGTCACCACATTATGCTTGGCCTGGCTTTCCGCTACTCAACTTCAGGAATGCTCTTCTGAGCAGTACAGAAACGTCTGAAATTTCCATTTGAGGTGAAGTAGAGCTGCCAGCAAGCCTCTCAAAGAGAGTCATTAACCCTCACCCTTTCTTCTTATGACTCCTTCCAAGCTGACCCTCAGAAGGGCTTTCTCATAAGGCTGCCCTGGAGTTCTAAGCAGCATTCTGCTGTAGCATGATCTGCTGTCTTCCCGAGAAAGCCAGGGAGAAGAGTCACTGATCTCAGTGGACCCACTCCCTAAGTCTATACCACAGAAAGCAGATTACAACTCCACCAAGAGGAAAAACAAAACCAGGTACTCAACTTCTGCAGTCCCTAATCTATGCAAAATGAGTTTACAGCTCCAGAGATCAAACTAGGGTTTAAACCCTCAGAAAATGTTTGCATTACAAACAAAGCTATATTAAAACACCAAGCCTGAAAACAAAGATCAAATGCAAAGACTTTTTCCTCCCTGTAACATACATTAAAGCAACTGAGCTCTTTAAAGGGGTTCTTAGCCCACTGGGGATTGAGCCTTTAAAACATCCCAAGTTCCTTTCCATCATTAGTTTACTTCTCAATTCAAGGTGGACCCTTTCCCTGAGTTTTGTCTTGGTATATTCTCCCCACTGCTATAAAACTATAATTTCCAATTGCCTTTGATTAAAAGTCTCTTTTATTCCAGACTGTCCTCTCCCCCATTTTTAGAAGATAAAGAATTTCTTCTTAGTTAAAATATTACATCAAATATTTCAACATTAACTGCCTTAGTGAAGAAACTTCCACTTTCCTGTTCAACAGTTGTCGTTGGAAAGAGTAAGAGCCTGGCATGGTGATGCACATCTGTAATCCAAGTTCTTGGGAGGCTGAGACAGGAGAATCACAGGTTCGTGGCCAGCCTCAGCAACCTAGCAAGGCCCCTAGCAATTAGTGAGATTTTGTTTCAAAGTAAAAAATAAAGCTGGAGTATAGCTGAGAGGTAGAATGCCCCTGGTTTCAATCCCCAGTAACACACACACACACACACACACACACACACACACACACACACGGGTCTGAAAACACCTGGTACAACCTTTCCAAGTAGGATGCTTTAGAGAAATTGCTGTAAATGATTTTTTTTTTCTTTTAGACTACCTGGATTCTCCAAATAGATAGCTGTGAAGCTTTGCCAGGTCAAGAAAGAGTCCCACGTCTAATAGGAATGACATGAACTTGCAGCAACATTCTGAGCTTGGCAGACAGTCTGTCTCTTCTTCAGATCCAAGATTCATTGAGACTAACACCCAAAACAGCAGAGAAAAGTGAATAGAGAGTCTAGAAAGCAGAAGGACATCAAATCACACTTGGAGACAGAAGGGACATAGAAAGAAGCCTGAGACAATTGCGCCTCTACTTAGAAAACAACAAGACTACCACTGGTTAATATCTCAGAAGTCTCAGAAATGAGTGACCTTGCTTTACTTTATCTGAGTTTATGTTTACTGTTGAACTCTAAACTACTATTTGTTCTTTGATCCATTTAATCAAATTTTACAACCAGTCAATCATTTCACCAAGTTTTTAAATGTATTCATAGACACTTTGCAACAATATTCCAGATAATTTGTGTGTGTGTGTGTGTGTGTGTGTGTGTCTGTGTGTGTTGTGAACAAGTTTGTTGTTATTGGCAATGTGTATAGGAACTAGTCCTGGTGACCTCTCTGTGAACCCACCAAAAAGTCAAAATTTGCAATTTCTTGTCCAGTGTAAAATAGCTTTGACCTTGAGGACTTTGTTGTGGTGGCCTTCCCTAGGAAATCAAAGAGACTGGTCATTTCCCAAGTCTCCAACAGCAGTTCTGTTGTAAGAATCTCTCAGGGGCCTCCAAGTAAGAATCTTTCAATTTATGGGTCAAGTACAAGTTTTCATTGGTAGACAGAGGCTATAATCTAAATGACAAGCATTTGAAGGGGTGGCAGGAAGACAAAAGGAAGAGGAAAAGCAGAAACTGTTTTTGAGGAAAGAAGTAAAATAAAATATCAAGTATCAGGAGTGAGTCTTTTGGAGCTGCATGACCACGGCAGCAGTCTTTTGCTCCTTTTGGAATGTCTCATTTCTTCAGTCCAGTCCCATCCATTGTTCTTGCCGGCTCTTCTCATGTAGAGAGCAAATACTTTTTCTGCCAATTACAATAGAATCCCTTACACCTCAGAGGAGAACATTCTGTAGGTTGGACTTTATAGCGATTTACTTGGATAACCTTCCCATTGGCCTTATTTTCCTTGTGTCTCAGTTATAAGCCTACCCTAAGAAGTTAGGTACTGCTATTCTACACTTCACTCTGATGTTGACATAACTTTTCTCACCAGCGTTTCTACTTGTCAAAAACAGTTATGTGTGCTATCAAGTGTCCAAAGCTCAGCAGATCATCTTTATGATACACTTCACTGAGACGCTCAATTTGTAGGTTTATTCATCCATATCCTTCTCTGCCTGTCTGCCCAACCCGTGGGACCACTTCTCTCCCTTAAAACCGCATGGCTTCATGAAGGCCAGGATCAACCAGTAAGTATTTGTTGGATGAGTACCCATTATGTGCCAAAACTGTCTGCAAGAAACAGAATATAAATGAGCTGGAAAGGACCCTACAGCTTTAGTCTAAAAAGTTCATGCCTCAGACAACAAAATTGAGAACCAGAGAGATAAAATACTTTATTTTCAAGATGTTCTACAACATTACGATAAGACAAGAACAAAAACAGTTCTTATCACAACCACTGGGCTTTCACATGTTTCTGGGGCTTTGGATTTAGATGCAATGACAACTTGAATTACATACCATCATTACTCAAAAAGCAATTCCATATATACTTACACAGTCCCCCGTAGTTAGAAAAGTCTTATTTGAAAATGCTTACTGATACCTTACCTTCTTAAGATTTTCCACCAAAAAACAAGCTTGAGAGAGAAAGCTAATTACTTACCTTTTCATGTTTTGAATTCTCACTGACCTCACAGGTCATGGAAAATCTTCCCTCTTAACAGCCCTGCAGGAGTTATAAAGTAACAGACAAGTCAGCAGTGAACTCACTGAACACAGAATCCCATCTGTCAGGGAGTCTGTGAGGGGAAAACCTGAGAGCCATGTGTAAGAATTGCAATGTGATCATGCATTCTGACCCGTAACAATTTTGATAAGTTGGGCTTAGTAAACCATGTAGTTTTGTCCAACTCTCATTGCAGTCAATCCATTTATTACTAAACACAAGTCTCAACCATGGTCCAGAGTCTCTCCAAAGTGAGTGAGGTGTGTGTGTGTGTTTGCACACATGTGTGAGCACTTCATACAACTTTTACTAAATGAGATTTTGTAAACTAACTACAATATGCAGAATAAAAAGATTTAGAGAAGAAATGAGAGGCACAGTCCCCATGTTAAGAGTCATCTTGCTGAGCCTTCAAACTTGCTTCATCCAAGTTTTCCATCTTCTGGCTTGGACTAGATCCCAGGTATTGGGAAAGAGACATACGAAAAGCAGCCCCTTCAAAATTCTTCTTTCAATACTTACTCTATGCTAAGCTTTATTCTTGATTCTGGCATATTGTGCCACCTTTCTGAATTTCCAGCCAAATATTCTATCCTGTTGTTTGAGAAAGAGAATCATCTTGATAAACAGAAGACAAGTAGGTGGGAAAACTGGATGTCCATATGTGGAAGAATGAAATTAGACCCCAATCTCCCACCCTGCACAAGAGTCAACTCAAAATGGATCAAAATCCTAGAAATTAGACCAGAAACTTTGCAACTTCTAGAAGAAAAAAAGAGAATAACTCTACAACATATAGGCACTGGTAGAGACTTCCTAAATAGCCCAGGAAATAAAACTGAGAATCAATAAATGGAATAGTATCAAATTTAAAAGCTTCTTCCCAACAAAGTAAACAATCAAGAGAGAACTGACAGAATGAGAGAAAATCTGCCAGCTACTCCTCTCCTCTGGTAGAAAGCTAATACCTAGAGTATACAAAGAACTTTAAAAAAAAACTTTACACTAAAAATAATAACCCAAACAAAAAATGAGCAATTGAAATAAATAGATACTTCTCAAGAGAAAAATACAGTTAGCCAATAAATATATAAGAAAATGTTTAAGAACAGTAGCAATCAGGAAAATGCAAATGAAAAATACACTTAGATTCCATCTAACTACACTTAGAATGGCAATCAACAAGAAAAACAACAGTAATAAATACTGGCAAGAATATGGGACAATAGTAACTCTTAGACACTGTTGGTGGGATTGCTAATTACTGCATCACTATGACGATCAGTATGGAGATTCCTCAAACAACCAGGACTAGAACCACCACATGACTCAGCTATAACATTCTTTGGTATCTTTCCAAAATAAATAAAGTCAGAATATTAAAGTGATACACGCATAGCCATAAAATAGCAAAATTCACAATTGCCAAGTTATGGAACTAACCTAGATGTCTATCAACAGATGAATTGATAAAGAAATGTATATACACATAATAGAATTCTACTCAGCCATGAAGAAGAGTAAAATTATGTCATTTTCAGGAAAATGGATGGAAGTAGAAAATATTATGCTAAGTGAGATCAATCAGTCTCATAAAGTCAAAGTTTAAATGTTTTCTCTCATAAAAAAGCTATAAAGAAAAAGTGAAACAAAAGGGACTTCAGATGAATGAGGAAAGAGACCAACAGAATAGTGGAAGAGGGTGAGGAGGAGAAAAAGAAAGCTAGATGAAGGAAATAGTTCAAATAATGTTATGTCCATATATAAAAATATGACTACCAATCTCACTAACCTGTATGGGGGGCAAGGGGTATCTGGAGGGAATCACACCAAGTACTGTGTGCACGTATGTTTGTATTACATTGAACCTCAATATGGTGTATAGTTACAATGTACTAATAAAAGTATATTAAAATAAAATATTCCATATATTTGTATGTGGTACTGGGGATTGAATGAAGGGGCATTCTACCTCTGAGTTACGCCCCTAGCACTATTTATTTATTTATTTATTTATTTATTTATTTATTTATTTATTTATTTTCAAAACAGGATCTCATTAGGTTGCTGAGAGTCTAGCTTCTACATTTCTAAGGCTGTCCTAGAAACTGCAAATCCTCCTATCTCAGCTTCCCAAGTACTGGGATTAGAGGGAATATCTGCCATTCCTGGGTAAATATTATATATTTTAAAAAATCTATTCTTGATTTTTGAGAAAGATAATCATCTTAATAAAAAGAAGACATGCAGGTAGAGTCTTAAAGAATATCAGACAATGTATAAAACTCTCTGAGGCACCACCATGATCAAGAGATTTTCATTAAGATTTAGAACAACTCAACTTATCAGAACCTGCTTAATTTAGCCTTTCAAATGATGCAAACTTTATTTAACATGTTGAACTTTTTGTCAGAAAAATTCAAATCCTTAAAACCAACTTACCTAAGGAATTTGATCTAAAAATATCTTCCTATTTGTGTGTCATGGGGTCAGCACACATTCAGAATGACCTCTTATGTTCTATTTATTCAATTCCAGATCCTCACACTAATAATCCTGGATCCGTGATAGTCTTTTATTCATTGATTAAATATGAAAATGGCCCAATAGAATAACTATCAATGCTAAACATTCTATCCCTTAATTTCTTGGCAAAAATTCATCAATGCCACACTAATTTCTAATATTCCAGTCAATTGAAGTTCAAGGCATCAAAAACAATAGAAATCCATCATAAGCCTGGTATGTTAAACAACTTTTGTATGTCAAGAATTGAGCATAGGTTCCTTAAAATATGCCCATATTGAGATAACATCAGTAATTCTGCATCTACCAGTAAGTTAAGTCTGTAAACCAGAGTTCTTTTATTTATACCAATATAGGTGGAAGATGTTCAACTAAGTGACTTAAATTCCCTTCCAACTAAGCCAGGAGTGGTGGCTCACACTTGTAGTCCCAGCATTTGGCAGGCCGAAACTGGAGGATCCGGGTTCGCGGCCAGCCTCAGCTACCTACTGAGGCACTCCACAACTTAGTGAGACCCTGTTTCAAAATAAAGAATAAAAATTAGGGCTGGGGGTATAGCTTGGAGGTAGAATGTCCCTGAGTTCAATCCCCAGTACTGCAGGAAAAACAAAAAAATCCCTTCCAACTGTGAAAGTTTAATTTGATTATGTGAATTCAATAACATTATTTGTGTACCACTTCAATATTAATCCTGTCCTCTGGCAATAAAAAAAAAATAAGCACAAAATAAAGTCTTATATGACCTCTCCAGTGTTCTGAACACCTGTAATTCTCATTGACTTTGAAAAGAGTTTTGCAGATGTGGGAAGAACATAAATAGTGTAAACCACTGCAAAGTGAAACTGAAGGACCATGAGCCAGCCAACCTCACCAAGAGTGACTTCACTTGAGCTTCCAGTTCACACCTGGTACTCACACCATCTCTGTCATGATCCCTGATCCAATTGTATTTGCAACACGAATCTTATCGGGCGCCCCAGGCTGAACTCTCAGCT
>PVLC010001469.1:118327-142282 GCA_004027655.1 Graphiurus murinus
CACAGTGCAGAGGTCGTCTTTCCAAATAGTGCTTTTCCTACAAACTTTCAATAACCCCTCTCTCTAACAACCCGTCTTCCACTAGCAACCCACAATCTTTCTTCCCAGGACTTCCCCAGCAACCCGGCCAACCTCTTCCCAACCGCTTCTTCTTCCCAACCAATTCCTCCCAGAACTTCTCCCAGCAACTTCCCAGCCTGCCTTTCCCCAGCAGCTCTTTCAGCCGCACTTTCAGCCGCGCTCTTTCTATGCGAGAGGTGGAGGTTTTTATACCTGCACCGGCCTAAGCCACGAGGTGTCTCATACAGCTCTCACCTGGCCCGGCCACGAGTCCGGCGTGCTGGTGCATGCGCTCTGGCGTGGCACAGCCCTAGAATGTTTATCCGGCAGCGGCTTCTGGCACTCTGCCAGGTGCCATCTAGAGGCGAGGTCTAGCCCGCGGAACTAGGCCCCCGACAGAATGTGTTTAGAGATTCAAGGGAGAATTTTTTTTCCCTTGCAGGAGATTAAAGACAGAGATACTGCAACTAATTTGCAAGTCATTGGTAACTATAGGAAATCCCCCCCCCCAAAAAATTGCTGGGTCTTAAATTTTTGTCTTAAATTGATAACCCAATTGGGCATCTACCATGTACCAAAGAGTAATAGAGTCTGTGGGTATAGAAGGATATATAAAGCACAGCTCTTGACTTCAACTAGGTTGGTGAGTAAAGATATACACATAGACACAGTATAATGCAGTATGGGTTAGCCCACAAATAATTGACACAACATAGAATTCCAAGTAAATATTGATGTTGACTAACATCAAGTCACTTTAACATATACCACATCGACATATAGGCACACACAAACACGCCTTAAACCAGGAAATATGAGCATAGCAATTAGATATTTTAATAAAAAATAATGAACTGAACAAACTTGGTTAAAATTTAGTGAGGTATGTAATTATAACTCTAGTTAGCTTGTTTTATGCCATTAATGAAAGTGTTCTAGCAGAAATGAGCAAATCTGATCGAAGTAGATTAATATTTCATATGTCTCACCCTATTAAGTAAATTATTTCTTGAAAACATTAAATTAAGGCAAGAGCACCTCTCCCCAATATACTGTTCTTGGAATTTCTAACAATCTAGTTTAATATTTTCTAATTAATTTTAATAATATTTTCTAACTTTTCATCAATATAGTTTTTAATAGAGTCCCTGATATCTTTGTAAAATATGATATATTTAGTAGACAGTTTAAGTTTTCTAACAAGATTGACCACATGCATTCTTTCTCCCAAAATGTACTAAAATGTCAGTAGAGAAAATATGCAGCTCCTAGTAAACAAAACCAAAATGAGACAGAAAATACCGGAGTATGAGAGATTTCAACAACTGTTTGGAAAACTGATAGAGCAGTGTTAGTTAATCTAGTTTATGGAGGAGTACAATCCCAAGTACCCAAAAAAGAGCGTGTTAGGTCAGGTCCTTGAAAACAGAGCCTGAAAAGGAGATCTAGGTATACATGATGTATTGATAAAATTCTCTCAGGAAAACCTGGTAGGACAATGAGGGAAACAGGCAGGAGCAGAAGAAAAGGCAAGGAAAACTGAGATTTCAGAGAAAGTCTCCCCTCAGCCTGATCTCACAAAGAGTTCTGGAGGATTAATTGCACCAAAAGGTTATCCCTTCCAGATGGGAGGAGACTGGGTACTAGTCTTCCATAGTCCTGGACTGCACCAGGCAGAGGGAAGGAAGTGAGTTCTCCCATGTATTACTGGGCCAAGGGGCTTTGCTTAGCAAAGAACAGTCTTTAAAATAAGTGAACAGGAGTGAGCCACTAAAACCGGGACCTGGATATATGCCTCCAGTAAAGGGGATCTGGAGATGGTTTCAACAGCATCTTCTCTAGTCCACCATCTACACAGTGTACTCCACTTACCTTTCACATTAAATATATCCCATCTGGTCACTGCTTCTTCAGGCATCTGGTTGGTCATCATTTCCAGTAATATTTATGGAAGGAAAGTGGCATGAGCTACCACCCCACCACTGAGGTGACTTCCAAGATCTTAACTGATAACATCTTTCTCCTCTTCCACCCTTTTTAGATTTCCCTACCCATTTGCTAGCACTTCTCATTAGTAGGAAATTCGTATTGTAGGATGACTTGAGTCTTCATCCTTAAGTGTTCAAAGCCTCTGGTTAGTAAGACCTGGCTTCCCAAGTCTCAGTTCAAATTGGTCATGGGAATACCAAGAGATGTCTTAGTGGGTCATCTGAGCGCCAAACATATCTCCCCTTCCCTATCATATAGCAACAACTTCTCCACCTCAATGATAAATGAGGTCACAATTACCCCTGCAAATACAGCACTTTCTTTCTTCACCTCCTGGTAGGCTAGAATAGGAAGCCTAGAATGCCAGGTGACAGCTGTCAAACCCTTATTGCATGCCCAGGTGAAATAATTCTCCTTCTGGGAACCAGCTCCTCTAAATCCACAGAGTCTAGAGCTATGTAATGATGGTGAATTGAATTGTGCTTACTTATACCTCTCAATTCCCAGATTCATATAGTCTACCTACCAGGGACAATGCGACATACCATGATCATTTATTTCAGGCAAACACTGTATCTTGGAGAATGCCTAACATTTGTAGGTGTCAAAGCATCCCTCAATGGCACCATTAAAAGGTCATGTTTGTATCACTTTGAATCTCACTGTGATTTATAATTACATTGCTCCAATAAAAGTATAAAAATAAAAATAGAGTACAAAATTTTTCATCAATAATTTTATAGGGCTTACATATTGAACTGATAATATTTGTGAATTATTTGGCTTAAGTATATTATTAAAATTAATTTCACCTAGAAAGAGGCCTTTCTAGTGCTCTATCAGATAAGCAGTGTTCAGAGAAGACTGCAGGTGTAAGCCTTGCACCTTGCAAGAATAAGCAACATAACTTCAAGCCAGAGAATATGTGTACCAACCTAGTAAAGGGAATCTGTCAGTGCACCAACAGCATCTACTACAGGAAGATCAAAAAGAATTGAAATATGACTTGACTCAGATAACCCAAAAGCTGAGGATTTCAAGGAACAATAACAAATCATCAAAAAGTTTAAGAAGGAAATGGTATTAAGTTAGACAAAAAAGAAAAAGAAACAGTTTGAAAAAATTACTCTTAGAAAGTAAAGATGTATATTCCATAATTTTGTAATACATTTATCTGTTCATCGACATGTAGATTGGTTCCATAATTTGGCTCTTGTGAATTGTGCTGCTATAAACATGGATATGTATGTTTCATTATAGTATTGTGATTTCATTCACTTTGGAAAGATATCCTGGAGTGGTATAGCTGGATCGTATGGTGGATCCATTCCCAGTTTTCCGAGGACTCTCCACATTCATGTCCATAGCACTTGTACTAATTTGCAATCCCACGAACAGTGGGATAGACGCACAATGGAATTCTACTCAGCAATAAAGAAGAACAAAATTATGTCACTTGCAGGAAAACGGATGCACCTGGAGAACATTATTTTAAATGAGATTAGCCAATCATAGAAAGTGAAAGGTCATATGTTCTCTCATATGTGGCAGCTAGGGAGAAATTGAGATACCAGAGAGATTTCAGATAATGGAGGAGAAGCTGCAATGAAGCCAGGGAGGTAGTCTAGGAAAAGGTGGGGGGAATCAATGAAGGAATCACTTCTACTGACAATATATCACTATCTCTGTAAACTACATTATGATGTGAGACTATAATGCACCAGTAAAAGTATAAAAAATAAAAATGTAATAGACAATATAAAAATTTAATGGAAGGATTAGAAGATAAATCAAGGTATCTCTCAGAAATAGAATAAAATTTTTAAAAAAGAAAAGAAAAAGAAGAGAGATGAGATGACACGAGTCCAGGGTATTCTAACATTTGACAGGAGTTCTAGAAACAGAAGAAATGGGAGAATAAAACTATTAGTAAAAAATGTTCAAAAAATTACTCCCAATTAGACATGCTTCCACAGAAAGAATCCTCTAAATGTGTCCTCATACCAGAACATACCTATCGCAACTGACAAAATTCAAAATATTGTTAGCATTAAGTTTTGATGAGAATGTTAAGGGACTGGAATGCCCATAATACAGATGAGAATTGAAAATGGTCCAATCCCTGGAGAACATTATGTTAAGTGAGATTAACCAGTCACAGAAAGTGAAGGGATATATGTTTTATTTGATATGTGCAAGCTAGGGAGTAACTGGGATACCAGAGGGACTCAAGATAATGGAGGGAAACCTCAGTGGATCCAGGGAAGTGGTCTAAGGGAAGGGGAGGGGGAAGACTTGAGACTTGAGATTCATCATTGGAAATACTAACATCGACTGTGTGTACGTATGTGAAAATCCCAATGTCAATCTCAGTACTCTGTAAGGGAAGAAGGGAGACAGGGAGGCAAGGAGGGGCACCAAGCGCTGTATGCATGTATGCCAATGTCAACATTATATACATTATGTGAGACCATAATGCACCAATAAAAGCACATAAAATAATTAAAAATAAAATAAAATGGTCCAATCAAGTGGGGTGTGTTGGTACACACCTGAAATCCCAGCTACTCAGTAGACTGAGACAGGAGGATGGCAAGTTCAAGGCCAACCTGGGCAACTTTGTGAAACCCTGGCTCAAAATAAAATAAAAAGGGTTAGAGATGTAGCTCGGTGGTAGAGCACTTGCCTGGCATATGCAAGGGCCTGAGTTTAAGGCTCTTGCTCCATATGCAAGGGCACAGTACTGCAAAAAATAAAAATAAAATAAAATGACACAATTGTTTTTGAAAACAGTTTTCCAGTTTCTTAAAGGTTTTAAAATATGCAAAATGTAAACATCTGGTGATATATGATCCAGCCATCTACTTCTAGGAGTGTGCTCTTGAAGAGGATTGTGGGGTCCTGGTCTCTTCCTCTTCCTCTTTTTTGCTCCCTAGACACCATGAGGTGAATAGTTTGCTCCAACACATGCTCCCACCATGATGTTCTGCCTCACCACAAGCCCAGAGCTATGAGGCCAACTGGTTTTGGACCAAAAGCCTCCAAAACTGTGATCCAAAAAATAAATGTTTCCTCTTTATAAATTGTTTGTCTAAGCTATTTTGTTACAGTAACAGAATGCTGACTAAAATGCAGTACAATAAACTGTTATTTAGCAATAACTAATGAATTTAAAAGGAATAAAATATTGATATATAGAACAATACAAAAACATGAATGAGTCTCAAAGTAACTGGACCAAATGAAAGAAGTCATACAAAACAAACTATAAACAGTATCATTTCTTTTATATAAAATTCTAGAAAATGAAAATTGATTGATCATGACAGAAAGATTAATAGTTGCATGGGGGAAAGGTGGTTAGGGCAGGAAAAAGGGACTACAAAGGGGATTGAGGAGACTTTTGGGGTAATATATATTTCATTATCTTGATTGCTATGATGTTTTCTAAATTTATCAAATTATATACTTTAAATATATGAAAGCAATTGTTCATCTATTATAACTCAATAGTATATAGGATTCTTTTGTGGTACTAGGGATTGAACCCAGGGACATTCTACCTCCAAGCTATACCCCCAGTCCTATTTTTTATTCTTTATTTTGAAATAGGGTCTCACTAAGTTGCAGAGGGCCTCACTAAGTAGCTAAGGCTGGCTGTGAACCTGCCATCCTCCTGTCTCAGCCTCCCATGTACTGGGTTTATGAGTGTGCTCCTCCATGCCTGACTCAATATACTTTAAAAGACAAAAATAAAAGGAAATTTAAAAAATAAATATGAGAAATATTATTCAGACACATTCGCCAGTTCATTCATTGAACAGTTACTATCTGACTTCTACAAGTTAGGCCTTGTGCTAGGTCCTGAGAGAGGGAATATTTCTACAATATGACACCCCCTTCCAAGGACTTCAGAGATCTGTGAAATAATACACTCCTCCCATCGGAAAAGCAAGCTATGATATTCATTCCCAAGATAGTAGCAAATGTTCTTTACATTTCCTTTATATCAAAATATTGAATAATTTAATAAATAATATTAGCAACCCTTGTTTATATTATGCCCTCTTTCATGAATAGCTATTTCTCTTATATTCTCACTTTATTAACCATATGCTATTTGGGTGGCAAAATCTTCACTTTCCAACACAAGAGTATCAAAACTCCAAAAGCACCATAAGAATTGGTCATCACTGCTAATACATCCGAATCCCAGCTCTCATAGTGGATTTTCCAGAAGCCTGCCTTTGCTCCTTGCACTCTCCTGCTGTTTGCATTTGGGGACATTTTGTTGCTCGTTAGCACCTCCATGTTGAACTGGAAGGAGGAGGCAAACTCCAGCCATGTAAGAGTCAGCTGAGAATCATAAAATCTTAAACTTGGACATAATCTCCAAATTTATCTTTTCCACTCAATACTAGATTCTCCTCTACCCTATCAATATTCACCCAAGCCAAATTTTGCTTGAGCATTTTGAATAATCTCAGATCCAATGTCCAGTTACCCAAACAGCAAAATTTTACAGTTTTTTCCATGTTAGAAGTTTAAATAGAAGCTCTGGGGGGTGCTTGGAAGTGATATTTAATCTTGGTCAGGGAATAGTAATATGTATTACATATTTTATTAACACATACAATATTCTTCAAGTAAGTAAAAAAAAAAAAAAACTTCCAAAATATTTTGTTATAAATACCTCACCCCCAAAATCCCTTATGAGTCAGGAAGAAAGAGTGGGTGAGGGGAAGAAAGGAAAATGTCAAACTGAAGAATGAATTCGTTTCCATCCCTCTTCTGCTCCTCACCCTTCACCACACACCATATGAGGACACAGGAAAAGGGCAGTCATCTGAAGACGGACATGGGCCTTTATCAGAATCTGACCATGGTGGCACTCTAATCACAGACTTCCAACCTCCAGAAGTAAGTTTCTATTGTTTGAGCCACTCCATTTTATGGTATTTTGCTATGGCAGCCTGAGATGATTTACAATTAGTTTTAGGAAGAATTTTTTTTTCAATTAAGTTAGTTTAAACTGATTCATGAAAATGTAAAAATTGTACGTTTTTATAGGGTATATAAATGCATGTGTGTATTACATGATGTATGTATATATTGCATGTATGTATACATTGACACTTTGATTCATGTACACATTGCCATGTATACATGTTTAAATCAGGTTGAATGTATTTAGCTTCTCAAACATGTGCCATTTATTCATAGTTAAAACTTAAAATAATTTCCTCTACATTTGTGAAATGCACAATACATTATTGTCATCTATAGTCTCCCTACTGAACAAGAGAACACCAGAGTTTCTTATTTCTACCTAACTCTGCCTTAGCATCCATTGATTTTTTAAATCTATCAAGGATTTTTTTTATCATAGCCCCAAATATTTTCTTGCCTACATCAATACTAGCAATTTAAAAGAAATTTCAGATTCATATTTGCTCATACACCTTTCTTATTTTATTTTTTTTAATTGGTGCATTGTAATCATACATCTTTGTTAGGTACAAGCTTATAAAGGCATACATGCAAACATCTCTTATTTAACCCTTCCCCAATTCCCGCCCCACTTCCTTGCCCTCCCTCCTTCTCAGGTTCAGTTTAGTGATTGACTTTCATATGTTTGGGGAAGGGGAGACACCCTAATACACATGATGTCCTTTATTATTTTTAACTTGTTGATTTTTTTAAAGACAGAAAACAGGATGTAGAAGAGGGCAAAAACCTTTTTAGAGGGAGCCCCAATGTTTGGCTCCAGCGCTGGGACTTAACCAAGATCATTTGAAACCCTTGCTGCTCAGCTCCTCTTCTATAATATGAAGGGCTGGAATTTTGAGTGATTCCAAATATACCCTCCATGTATAGAATTCTCCAAATCATAAATTTAAAAGAACCATGTAATGCTGGAAGAAAATGAACAGAAATGTAATCAGTTTGGTTGAATGTGTAAAGAACTTCAAGACTGAGTCAAAGCGAATGATAAGTACTGCCTAACCAAGAGTATTACAGACTGCCCATAAGAAAGTTCAATTTTTTTCTGTTAATGATTAAAATATCCTAAAAGTGGATATTCTTACTGAGGCTCAAGTGCAAGTTGAGGTCTCCAAAAGGTAGTCGGCAATTTCCCCTTCTGTCTAGAAACATTCATTGATCCAACATATTTTATGGAATGAGGTACAAAGATGAGTAGAAAAAAAAAGGCTGTTCATGCCCGTTAGGGTCAGAGCTGGGGAGCACTCTATTAGTCATAGTTTTTATAATGAGCCCAATGAACATAAGTAATTGCAGAGCTTCATATCTTGATGAGCAATATAATCTTTTCTTTTAAAAAACAAAATGTGTACATTGAAAAGGCAGGTGATCAGCCGGGTGTGGTGGCGCATGCTTGTAATCCCAGCATTTGGGAGGCTGAGACTGGAGGATCCGGGTTCGTGGCCAGCCTCAGCTACTTTAGTGAGGCACTCTGCAACTTAGTGAGACCCTGTTTCAAAGTAAAGAATAAAAAATAGGACTGGGGGTATAGCTTGGAGATAGAATGCCCCTGAGTTCAATCCCCAGTACCAAAAAAAAAAAAAGAAAAAGAAAAAGAAAAAGAAAAGTCAGGTGATCATAGATTTGGGGGATTCTCTTCCCTGAGGCCTCTTCAGATGGCTCTAGGAACAGAAAGATGCTCCCTTATTAGAGCTCCCACAGTGCTTCTCTCTCCTGTGGCTGCATCCTGTTACACTGTGATACCCATTTAAATGGGGCATCAGGCTGAGGAAACAAGCCTGATTCATCTATGTTTCCCAGGACCTCACACCACACTTGATTAATAGCTAGTGCTCAATACTACATTTTGTGCAGTAGGAAGGAGAATCTTGATAGAACTAGATGGGGAGGCTAAAGTTTGTAACTACTTACACAGGCCTTTCAGAGAGACTAGGTGTGGAGGAGCAGAGCCCTAGGTCCCAGGCTCACAATTTAGGGCTCTTAACTTCAATGGCTTATAACTGAGAGACTGTGGACTCAATCCACAATTGTGGGTCACCTGGGGAGCAATTTGGCTCCAGCAGCTGTGGAGGGAGGGCATCCCCATTTAACTACTACTGAGTATGGCGTTTCTTATGTGGGCAGTGAAATGTTATATGAATAGCTTGTTGCATAACATCATAAATATACTTTAAAAATCACTGAGTTGTGTACTTATACGCATGAATTTTATGGCATGCAGATTATATCTCAAGAAAAAATATGAAAAAAGAAATCTTCATAGAAGAGTCAAACTTATACAAACTATCTTTATAGAACAGTTTTTAAAATGATATGATAATATGATGTAGAACCTGACACAAAGTAACATGGATTATCAGTACCTATTGTGTCTCATGAGGGAGAGTAAAGGAAACCAGTCAGTTTTCATTTATACACTAGTGCTTGGTCTCAGGGTAAGTACATTTTCTGTATTTTTCTTACTAATCTTTTGAGGAATCTATCACTCTTTTTTTTTTTTTTTTTCGGTATTGGGGATTGAACCCAGGGGCATTCTACCTTTGAGCTACACCCCCAGCTTTATTTTTTAGTCTTTATTTTGAAACAGGGTCTCACTAAGTTGCAGAATGCCTCACTAGGTAGCTGAGGCTGGCCGCGAACCCAGATCCTTCGGTCTCAGCCTCCCAAATGCTGGGATTACAAGTGTGCGCAACCACGCCCGGCCTATCATTCATTTTATAGATGAGGAAATCAAATGTCAGAGGGGTTAGGTAACTTTTCCAAGACAATATAGTAACACAAAACAGATCTGGAAATCCAATTCAGATATGCTTGATTCCAGACCAATATTGTTTCCACTTGGCCACAATATTTCCTTAGATAATTTAAAATACCATAAAATTTTGTCTCTTGCAAGTTCCTCCCAAGGTTGTAAGGTAAACTAGACAAACATATCTTCCAAAGTTTACACAAATGCTGGATACAATTGATAACCACAACATACACTCTGAGTCAAGCAACTGGCTTGCTGACCACTGTCTTCATGACTGCCAAAGTGGAACAGAGCAGTTTATCCCCAACTCCTACCTATACCTAGTGGACTCTGAATACAGACATCAAGACAGTTCTGTTTTATCACTCAAGTCTCCAAAGCACTGAATTGAACTTTGCATTCAGTAGAAGTTCAATGCATGACTGTGGTAACTTAGAAAACAAATCTGTTCTTCCCCTCAAAATGCTCCCCATCCACTGGAGAGATATGATGCGGATAGGGTAAAATGACCCACTTTACCATTTTCTGTTTAGGTGTACCCTAGCAAACCTCTGCTACAGGTGTTAGACTGTGGGTAGGCATGATGGATGGGAACTATTCTCCAATATATCTTGTAGACACTTATAGAATGATAGCAATGGCCACCTGCTACATAATGACACACTTTTACTCCATAGTCTAATTGGTGGGGCCATGTGGCTAGTTTTAAATAACAAGATAAGGACCCAGGGGACAGATACTAATTCTACTCCAAGCATAATTGCTGATCTCATGCATATTTCTCCTTTCCACTGCACGGTCACTAGCAACTTCTGAGTAGTAACTGTTCTATCAGGCACATGAGGAACTATGGCACAGAGCCCTCAAGCGATCCATACAGGTATTTCAGAAGCCACTAAAATGTTGAGATTGTCTTTGCTTCTACAGCATAACTTAGACTTCTCTGACTGCTTCAAGTCTCTGAAGTACAAGTCATATGTGAAAATGGGGAAAAGTGTAATTTAACTGGAGCCTGCTTGACCACAAGGAACCAAAGGTGATAGGACCAGATGCATAGTTTGAGATCAGATAACATAAAACCCTAAATTCAGACTATCTAATATATATATATTGAAGGAAAAAAGTACTACAAGTGGGGCAAATAGATTGTTAATTCCAAAGAAACTGTGACAAAGAAGAAACTAAAGGTAGGGGAATGCTCAATTAGTATCAGAATCAAGGCGTGGATGATGTCTTTATCTGGAGATCCAAGTCACACAAGGGTATATGACTAAGGTCAAAATAGAGGGGTCACAAGGAGATGCCAAAAGCCAATGGGAGAAGTACCAAAATCTTGTGGCTGAGTGGGAAGTTGTATTCATTTTCTATTGCTGCTGCATCAAATCACCACAAACTTAGCAGGTTAAAACAACACAAATTTATAATCTTACAGATTAGTAAGTTGTCAACCCCACATGCAGCTGACTAAAATCAAGGCCTGAGCAGGGGTGATGCCCTTCTGGAGTCTCTAAGGCGCAAGCCATTTGCATGCCTTTTCCAGCTTCTAGGGGCTGCCTGCATTACTCAGCTCATGGAACCATTTCTCCATCTTCAAAATGAGCAAGGCAGCATCTCTCTGACCCTCTTCATTCTTTTCCTTTGACTACAATGAAGAAAACTACTTCACTTCTAAGTAGATATTAGAATTGTGCGCATCTAGATAATCCAGGATAACCTTGCCATTTTTAGATTCATAACTCAATCTCACCTGTAAAGTCTCTGTTGCCACAGAAACTAATATATTCACAGGACCCAAGAACAAGGACATGGACATCTTTGGGAAACCATTACTCTTTCTGCCACTATAAACAGTATTAGGAATGAGGCACCAGCCACAGTGGTGCATGCCTATAACCCAAGCATTTGGAGGCTGAGACAGAAAAATCACAGGTTTGAAACCAGTGCACAGTAACTCAGACCCTGTTCTATAATTAAAGACTAAAAGGGCTGGAGTGTAGTTCAGAGGTAGGACACTCCTGAATTCAATCTCCAGTAACACACACACACACACACACACACACACACACACACACACACAGTAATACAGTCAAGGTAGCAAAATATAAGTGTGGTATTAGACAGGAGAATGGCTCCATTCTAATGTATAGAAGGCCAGCCCTATATACAGTAGCTCTTATCCTGAGGCATGTAATGGACAAGCTCAGTCATGGGGAGTGGGGTTATTGCAGGCAGCAGTATCCACAATTCTCTGAGATTATCCCTTTGTATCAATAAATGCAGGCAATGATTTCATCAGGGAGTGAGATGCCAATTAAATAAATGGGGCTTGACCACAATCTGAATACAGAAGGCAGAGAAGAAAGAAGAACAAGAATTCAATAGTCACTAAAGCAGCTAGAGGAGTACAAGGCTAGACATCGAAAAAAAGGAGAACATATGGAGGAAACTCATATGGAGGAAGGCTGGGTGGACTTTCTCCCTAACTGTGCTCTGAAAGTGTCATTGTTTTTCAGAATTTAATTTCTTTTACAAAGATGAAGGAGAAAATATATTGGCAAATAGATTTAAGCTAGAGAAATGTAAGAAATTATATTAATCCTATGTTTAGAAAAGGTTTATTGGCCAGATGTTTTTCAGAAAACCAAAAACTAGACAGTTTTTGAAAAAAAAAAAAAAAAAAAGGATTGGGGGAACCTTGTAATTTGGAGAGTAGGATTATTTTTAAATCAATTTTTATCTGAAGAAACTGAATCAATAAGACCATGTTTTAATTATGGAACAGTATTTTTTAAAGGACATGCTTTAGATCTCTGCAGTGGAGGTATGCCACATCTGGGTCCACTGGCTCAGTAAAAAAAAGTGAAAACTGGGAAGTATAATAAATCACAACCCCTACGAGTAACACTCGATTAAATTTCTTTCTGGCTTTTGCACAATGGTGGCAATGGCTGTAATCCAGAAGATAAACAAAAACTCATATGGAAGCAACAAACACATTTAAAATAAAACTTATATTATTCCCCAGTCCAAAGAACTTTTTGTCTAAGACTTTGTGACTTATTTATACTACTGAGTGACTCCACCCAGTGATCACAAAGCACAGATGCATACAAAAAAAGCAGCATTTACATAGTTTAATGACTCCCATGTATGGTGATAGATGTGTATGCCAAGAAGTTTGGCAATTCTTTTTTTGAAATTGACTTAATGAAATGGTGACAAGCGAAGTGTGTGCATAGTCAGTTCTATGATAACACAGACGTTTATAGTCTCATCACTGGAAAATCAACCCACTTGTTCTTCATTACCAATATGCTTTAAACCAACATGTAAATAATGGGCAAACTGCCATAAGTTGGTTTGCTAAAGTTTGCTAAGTTTGCTAAAAACAGTCCCATGCCATAAATAGAAACCAGAGCTTTAACCACTTCCAATGCAATGTGAGAGTTGACAAGAATGTCACACATCTTAAACCTCTTCCTTCTTGAAGCTTACTCCAGGAACTTGATGCACGATGATAAATATGGACCAGAAAGAATCAATTTTCCCTGCCACTTGAGGTATGGACTCCTCCAGATCTCCATGTTGATTATTCTACTAATGTAGATTGTCTCCAGTTAAACTTAAAACTTATGCTGGCTTTGCCTGCCACCCAACACATGCTTGTTTACTGTTTATCTATCCAGATGGGAGATGAAACCAGATTTGAAATCTCCATTAGGTCTTTCTACTTCTTGGCCAATAAAGGCTTTCTATAATTGGGGATCTTATAAAGAGTAGTAAAAAAGAAATGATTCCATAACATGGAAAAGCTAAAACAGAATATGGCTATAACATGCAACCATGAGCATGTATATATGAAGTTTACCACCATTCCATCTATCCTTTAATAAGGATGGCTAGAGTTGATTTTTATACCTTCTTGATTTCTTCTATTTTGTCAACCACTATGTCATTTTAAATCCAGACACAACACGGCACAATGAGATTTGAGATATTCATCCTTAGTGTCCATCAGACTTAGTATTCTGTCATTTTCATTCATCCATTTATGTGTTTTCATAAATGTTTATCAAACATGATTCTATATTCCAGTCATCATGGCAGGCTCTGAAGATGGATCAAAGAAAGGAAACAGATGTTTGACTCCCAACTTTCCCTAATGGATCAAGTTTTAACCTGATTCCTATAGCTATGCCCCTTAAGTCTTGAATAGTGCAGTTTCCCAGGAGTGCCCCTGGCCCACTGCCTGGCATTGAACATAAGGTGAGCATCACAGCCAAGCTGACCCTGATTCTCCATCCATGGGATTGAGGAGGTCTGTACAATATCAGAGCCTCAGTGCTATCACTTCAGCAGCCCACCACAGAGTGCTCTCTCTTCCTGGTGTCAGGACAGATGCAATAAAGCATTTGTAATCACTTAATGCCTATAAGTGCTTAAAAGTAAATGACTGAACTAATATTGAAGGATTGTTTTTCTCTTACTAATATTTTTACTTTGGTTATTTTTATTTCTATTCTTTTTTTCTACTGGGGATTGAATCCAGGCCATCTACATATGAACTACAACCCCAGCCCTTTTCTATTTATTTTGAAACAGAGTCTCATTAAGTTGCTGAGGGTCTTGCAAAGTTGCTGAAGCTGACCCCCAAACTGCAATCCTCTTGTCTCAGCCTCCCAAGTGCTGAGATTACAAACACATGACACTATGCCCAGCTTTATTTCTACTGTTAATGATTTTGTATAAATACACACCCTTCAGGAACATTAGAAAATGAATCTCTTTCATACCAATCACTCCATTTCCACATGAAATTATGGTTAGAGGGAAACTTCCAAATGATCCCTAATGAGTTCTTTATGTGAGAATTTCTAAATAAAATGAAATGTCTGTACAAATTTCTCTGATGTAAATGAGAGTCTTTGGTTGGACTTTCATGAAACTCTGTGGGTTGTAACTCATAATTTAAGTCCTATTAGATTTCACAGAAGGAGTCTGTGTCTCTGACTTGATCTTATCTAATTTTTCTTACCTTCATTTCTTCTTTTGGTTGGATTTTCAGTGAGGACTTCTTTTCCTCCAATTCTATTATAATGGATTATTGAGTCAATCTGACTTATTCAGGAGAATGTATTGGCACATTGATATCAACTCAAGCCATCTATAGTGTATCTTCCTCCACATCGGACAGCATCAAAAATAATGGGGATATTACCATACCCATTAGGAAAGTTTCTTCTTGGCAGAGTGCTGAAAGGAAAAAAAAATTATTAGCAAAATTAAAAATGGAGAAAAATGCTATTCTTTATTATTGCAAGGATTTTTCAGGCTATGGAACTTAATGATTCTCTAACACACTAAGACAATGACTATTGGAATAGTATTTCTCTTTTTTTCATCTACCACATTGAAAGCTAATACTTGCTCTACACTAATCATAGCTAATGCAAATGAAATGAGATAATATGCATGAAAAATGCTTTGGAAAGCCTCCACTACTATCGTATTTAAGAGGGAGTGGCAATGTTGGTGTTTGTGGTAGTCCTTGTATGGCAATTTTTCTGACAGGGTTTCTCAATTTAGTGCCTGCAGAGCACTTCCTCTACAAGAAATCTCTGGAGAGTGGGTAGAGTACAGAGTTAGTTTTGTTGTCAAATAACTTCAGAAAAACTAAGTATAATATATACCTTTTGGAATTTGAAAATTCCATTAAAATTAGTCATTCAAGGCTTGGCATAACCCTACTACAAAGAAATTTGGTTAATTTTGATAATGCAGTATTTTTGGAACATAAATGGATATGAAATATTTTCCTACATAATACTTGCTAATATTCCAAGGCTTGTGAGTCCCACAGAACATCATTATTGCTCTGAGGAAATAGGGAAGTATATGTTTATCTTGACCAAATGCTTGCTGTAATGAGTCAATTCCTTCCCTTCATAAGTCCTCAAACTCCTGCCTATACTAACAATATGAAGGGTGGAGTTCTTAAGTTATTAGTAAAACCACTGACACTGACATCCTCTTTGAAAATTAAGACCCATATTTGGGACCCCAAAACGATGTCCCAAATACTTACCATTTACCATTGTTTTACATATAAGTCTATCCAACTTTCTCCCAAAAGAAGAAGAATCAAAATAGAAATAAATGGACAATTACGCATTAGTATGGTTAGCCCTCTGATAGTGCATTGAGCAATACAGTTTTGTACTTTCAAAGAGCTCAGTCTTTTGACTTCTCAAGTTGAGAAATTTATATATAAAATAGTGCAAGTTTAAAAACAATTAACATTTATTCATGCAAATATAAAAATGAGTTATCTTCAGAAATGTTACCACCAGTAAGAAACCCTCCTGGTCCAGTCACAGAGAAAGTGGGGGCATAGAGAAGCCCATCTCATCTTGAATGATATTTTTCCATCACCTTGCCACCTAACAATTCCAGTCCTTGCCAGAAACTCTATGTTAATAAATCCAGCACAGAAAGTCTACTAAAAATGAAACTCCAGAAAGGATGCAAAATGCATAAAAGATCACTAAAATTCAAAACTCAATGCAATGATGAAATTACAAAGTAGAAGAAATGAAGATAAGAAAAATTAGATAAAATCAAGCCAGAGACACAAACTCCTTCTGTGAAATCTAACAGACTTAAACTATGAGTTACAACCCACAGAGTTTCATGAAATCTGATCACAATTTTGCATAAGAATTTGCCTCATTTCTTAGCAGGTCCTTTCTCTTCCCACTCCCTTCCTAATGATGTAAAGTCCAATTAATCATGTACATAGCTATGATGTTTTTAAGATTATCTGGCAAAGATACTTACCTATTTCCTTATGCATATAATGAAACTCCAAGGGCATGCCTTTTCTTCTAGGAAAACAAGTGGGCTGCCATAAATGAAGAAATCTGGTATTGGATCATAAAACCATATTGGGGAGGGGGTTAAGCAGAAATAATAAGAACAAACCATTATGTGTCACATTTAGGAAATAAATTAATGAATAATACAGAAGCCAAGGTATATGGGACTCTAAATTATCCCCCTTGATGCCATGGAAGCTCTCTATGGATATCTTGGAACATGTTTTCTTTTAAAGGAAATGAATGAGAACCAGAGACCTTGAGATGATATGGAGTCATCACAAAGTTTCTAAAAGTAAGTGGCTCTTATTCTTTAGTGCATTCAGCAGTAGGTATAACTTACTGTTCTGCCAGCCAGTCAAAACTTTTAATGTGTGATAGTGTATACATAAGAATGTATTCTGGCCCTATCTTGTTCAGATAACCCTCCACCCCCAGGGATTCACCTGGCAAGAACAGTTAGTTTGCAGGGCAACAGGAAGAACCTCCAGATCCTCAGCCCCCAAATAGAAATATGAAAATGTATCATTGTATTTTCATCCCCTCAAGCACAAAAAAGGACCAGAGTATTCTTTTGTGTGTGTTTCCTGATGGCATCCTTTGATTTATGCCTGACATTTCAAGTAACCATGCCCAAGCTCTTGCTAATGAGAAAGCAACATTAGGATGCCAGAGCCTAGTACTTACCTTTCCCACAAGTTTACTATGTTAAATGGAAATCGTCTATTTATGTTTCTCTCTTCCTCACAAGACTGCTTAAATCCCTCAAAAATGGGAAGAAGACTATATTATTCTTTGGAACCCCAGTTTCTATGACTGAAACATAATAGGTAGCTCTAAATATTTATTTTGGTTTTTGTTTTGAACCAAATGAGGTAAGAAAGTCTGGGAATAGGAAAATGTAGGAGAATATTTCATGTTTTATCTAAAAAATCTCTGCAATCCACAGATATGTATGGACTGCCTGTTCTGTGCTAGGTTTGGTGTCAGGAAAAGGGGTAGGTCTTTAAGGAAAGAACAGTGGAATGGAGGAAAAAAGAGGTGAGCATATATATATATATATATATATATATATATATATATATATATATAATCAAACTAGACAGCAAAAAGCTAGGCATGGTGATGCACATCTGTAATCCCAGTACTTGGAAGGCTGAGACAGGAAGATTGTAAGTTCAAGACTAGCCTTGGCAACATAGTGAGACCCTGTTTCAAAATAAAAAATAAAAGAGGACTGGGGTTGCATCTTAGAGATAGAATCCCCCTCGGCTCAATCCCCAGTAACACACACACACACACACACACACACACACACACACACACACCCCAAAAAGAAAAAAAATGTCTTAAGAGAAATACCAATTTTCCTGAAATGTTCAGAAAAAGATGAGAAGACATTTCCTAAAGAAGGTGATCTTGAAGTAATAAGGGTTTGAGCACATGTCCATGGGTAGACTCAATAGCAGGAACTCTGCTGTCTGTCACACAGAGATGGGAAGTGGTAGAACAGACATGTAAAAAGCAGGCCATTTCCCCTGACTGAAGCTTAAGGCATGTAAAAGAGACTGGAAAGAAAGAACTAGGCTCAAACCCTGGAAAGAGGCCTCAACTCCAGAACACAAACTTGAATCTTTCTGCAAATAGTGTGGCACCCTCCAACGTACCTGAACAAGGACATGACATAGTCATTGCTGAGTCTGAGGTATTTGCTCTGGGGGAACCTACAAGGTGACCTGGAGACGGGACCTGTCAGCCTAGGGCCAGGGCACCTGTGAGGCTTCTCACCTGGGATCATCATTCTTGCCTTTCAAGTCATAATTTCTCATGAAATTCTTAGGTTGTATAACTCTGAGCAGGAAATGTTGAATTTATGAAAACTGAACATGAGATAAATGCTAGTAAAAACTTAGGAGAATAAACCATGAGTAGAAGGGATGAAGACAAAAAAATTAGGCAGAAGTAAAAATTTATTCTCCAAGGGGAGGCTAGGATTAAGACAATTCCCATTTTGTAAGCTGGTTCTAAGACAGCACAGAACAGTGGTGGGCTATATTTCTCTACTATCCTGGAAGACTTTGATTTTTCCAAACCTGAATGAAAAATAAATCCATGGGCCATATTGCTCTCCCTCATTGCATTGTCTCCATGAGAGAATTCCTACAATGAGATTAGAATAGGATAAAGGTTGGAATGATTTTAGATGACACTGGTTATAGGGAAGGTGAGAGCTATAAAAAGGATCAAAGTCCTTAATAAAAGTCTAATTGTTTGGTAAACTAGAAGGAGATGTGAAATCATATTTTCTGAATTAAATATATAAAGGGGCAAACCACTGGGGAGAGGAAACAATTTCCAGTGGGAACATAGCTTATTTGGTTGTCAAAACAATTCATTTGGATGTCAACTAAATCTGGCACATTGGAGAGAATCTTCAGAAACCAGACATCTGTATGGTATGATTACTTTTCCATCAACCAAAGCAGAATTACTACTCAATTTAGAGGTTGAGAGTTAAAAGGTTAATGGCAGAGTCTGGGAGGCTTCTGCCAAGTTATTAAACTTGGGCAATGGTCACAGTTAGCTGACCAAGGCACACCCCACCTTTTAAGATTCTGTATCTACAAATACAGAGGGGGTTTAGCTTTAGGGCGTACCACATTGCAGCAAACACTGGACTAATGCATTATGAACTCTTTCTCCCTTGCCTAAAATTAAGCATGTGGACTATTGAATGTTGGGTTGGCATCATAGGCGTGCTAAATTAGTAGAGCAGCCATCAACTGCACCAAGCAGGTGTCAGAAAGATAGAAAGAACTTTAGAGAATGCTAGCAAAGTTTCCTTATTTAAAAAAAAAAATACAGATGCTGGGTCCACAAAGGCTAGAACATCTGCCCCAAGTTTTCACAGGTAGTTAGCGGCATAGCTGGGACTAAACCCCAAATTTCCTTACTCTCTGTTTTGGTGCTCTCTCCGAAGCCAGTGGAGACTGAGAGAGTCTTTGTGGGATCACCCTCATCAGTTAGCTCTGGCATCTGGGCCAACAGGAAAACAGTGACTCACACAATCCACTGGTCTTTTGGAATGCAGGAGAGGTGTGCTTTTCTTCTGTGCTGTCAAGTGTTTGTGATTTTTGTAAACAAAACACTATTTTAAATGCCCTGGGAGAGTTGACAATTTGAAGGGCCTTAACAGGTGAGGGTCATATTTGGTGATGCTTAGCACAGGCTTAGGCTGACTGACTGAGGAGCCATTTGATAGAAAGGGAGCAAATTTCTTTACCCTGTATTTTGAATTGTCAGATTTGCTTGACATGAGCACACCTGTCCATGATTCTTGTTTAGATCAGAAGCCAACCTCATTTATGTCTTGAAGCACTTAGGTTGACAGGAAGAAGGAGAGTATGACATTTGCCAAGGGTAGCACATACAAATAATTGAAAGTTAGCTATTCGAGAACATAAATGTGAATGTGCAGCTTTAAAAACTAGACTCCACTGTCTTCCAACCAAGGACCCCTTGAAAACTCAAGGATCCAAGAGACTGGGCTCCTCTAAAACACAGAGTAGACACCACCCTTCACATTAATCCCATATGTCATCCTAGTCCATCCTGGGGAGTCCTCCTTTCCTCTCTTCTTCTTACAACCCCACAGGGCACTGTCAGGGAAACTGGCCTAGAGCCATCACTATTTCTCCCCTGCTCCAGCTCCAGCTCTGCAGAACACAGACACCTAGTTGCTCTTCTTTCTAAGTGTGCCAATGTCTTGGACATATAGGCAAGCATTTATCTGCAAAGTCATGATAAAGGACCCTCTATTCAAAGAAAAATGATATGTTGATAATATGCCACTTCCATCATGTCCTACTTCTCAAAAGTCCTCAATGAGTCTTTTTTTGCCTAGAATACAGTTCAGACAACTGAAGTGACACATAAGGCCTTCCACGGGCTGTTCTCATCTCTCTCTCCTAGTTTTCAGCCTCATTCTGCTACACACCCTTCTCTTCAGTTATGCTGGCTAATTCACCATCTTCTGAATACTCCTGCACCTTCCCCAGGTGTGGACTTTTCTCTCTTGCCTGCGATGCACTACTGCTCCTCACCCACCTGCTCAGAGCTACTTTCCATAGCTGGGCTCAAATGCCACCTCCTCCCTGAAGTCTCTCTACTCTTCATGCTTTTTTCTTCTATAAGAACAAATCTATACTCTTATTTTTTGGTATCCATTTTTTTTGAACTGGGAATTCAACTCAGGGGCATTCTACCCCTGAGCTATGGCCCCAGGCCTTTTTTTTTTTTTACCTATTTTTGGTTTGTTTTGTTTTGAAACAGGTTATCACTAGGTTGCTGAGAGTCTCACTACATTGCTGAGACTGTTCTCAAACCTGCTGTTGTCCTCCTGTCTTAAATACTGGGATTACAGGCATGCACCACCATGCCTAGTTTGGTATCCATTCTTAATAAATATTTGCTAATTAATTAAGTCTTAATACACTTCCTTCAAAAAATAAAGAAGGTTTACATTTGTAAAGGGCTTGAAAGTTAGGTAATCATCTGTAGCTGGCATTACATCCACACTATGGAAACTTCAGAGCATCTAGTATGCTGTCATTGGATTCCTTTCTTTCCACCAAACTAGGTCATTTCAACCCTCAGTCACCTTTGGAGAGATTCTAGGAAGGGCGCACTAAGAGCACAGAGATCACATTCCTGGATTCCCAATTTGTTGTCCAGATCTGCTACTGAATCAGATTCAGGCAAGTGTGAACTGGAGAAATGAACTAATCATTAGCTTCTTCCAAATAAAATGAAAGGTGTACTTTTGTTATGTTGGCTGGCTATTCAGGTTTGAAATAAAGGAGCAAAGGAAGAAAAAAAGAGAAGAAAAACAGCCTACAGCTGTCAATTGCCTTTTCTTCCAATGTATTTTTCTTGCCTTTCCTTTTTTTCCCCTCTCACTCCTATTTTTCACAACTATGTGATGTAACTGGAATGTTTGGGAGGCATTAATCCGGATTGAAAAGATGGCTTGCTGAAGTCCAGTGAGGATATTTACTAGCATGCTCTACCACCCAGACCCTCCTCTGACCTGGCCCTGCTTTGTTTGCCCAGAATACACTTCTTTGATAAGTTAAAAAGTCCCAGAAGTGGTACCTTGCCTGTAAAATTACATTTGATCTCAGATTTTAGCCCCAAAATAGATTGTTCCTGTTTCCAGGTCTAGCAACATAGGTTATTTATTTCTAGATTTCACTTCATGTATTTGCATCTTCAAGAAACACACTATTTGAGAAGAAGAAAACTGAGTCCTGGAGGGTAAGGAGAGAGATAAAACAGCAAGGGGTAGAAAGTTAATGTGAAAGTTTTAGCTTTCCAAAGTACTCCTTAATTATTTCATTCATTCATTCAATGAACAACTACTGGCTACTCTGTGTGTCAGTGCTCATTACCATCATTTATTCAGTTAGTCAGACTACACATATCTATTGAACACTTAGGTTCTGCTAGCTAGTTACAACTTGTTGCAGCCAAAAAGTTTATTGAATACAAGTGAAAAGGACACAAGGAAACAAAAAAAATTATAAATATTAATACCATAAGCAGTGTCACAAAGCATCATGAGTAAATCTGAATAACTGTTTTAATGTCAAATTTCTGTTTATGATTTCAAAAACTCCTAACGTTTTCATTTCATGAATCATTAATCTTCCTTTTGCATCCCCAGCAAGTGGGATCTGGCTTTGTTGGATTACAGGTGTCTCCAATTGAGAATGAGCTTAGTTACAAAGGAATCAATTGAGGCTTTGAGCTCTAGAGGCAGACAGATGGGAATATGGCTGTAAAAAGTTAAGTCTAATGTAAACTTAGCACATATGGTGGCAAGGATGATTATTACCCGAATGGCACTATTGGGTATTTTCTTAATAGATTCTTTTAAAATCTTTTTTCATAGTTGTGGAACTTTTCTAGACCAATTGAAGAAAGAAGGGGAATTTGTCCCTTGGAAACATTTGGCCGAGTGGAGAGAATTTTTATTTTCACACCTGGAGGGTGGACATGGACATGCAGTGGAGTGGTGCTACTGGATCTGGTGGGTAGAGGCCAGGGATGCTGCTCAAGATTCTAGAATGCATAAAAGAGGTCCCCATGACATAGAATTATTTGCCCTAAAATGTCAATCTTACCAAGTTGGAGAAGCCCTACTCTTAACCATCATTTTCCCTTCTCTTGGAGCCTGGTACCACCCAAAGACATCAAGACCTGACCTTCAGCCATGCTAGGTGCTAGCAGCCTGGTGCACTGAAGAGGGCAGGAGGTTAACAAGTTTGCTAGCTGCAGCTGCACCTCTTCCTAGCTTGAGCTAGTTGCTTAACCCCTTTGAAGTTCCTTTCATAAAAAACAAACAACAACAACAAAAAAAACTGCACAACCTAACACATAAGGTTGTAGTGAAAACTGATCAAGTATATGTGTATAAATATATGCAGGAAAAATTATTATTCCTTTTTCTTCCCAGTCTACCCATCCTTCTGTCTGTGGCTCCCTTCCTTGTCAGTAACCCCACCTTTGAGTCTCAAGTTCTCTCCCTTGAAATGCTCTGCTCTGATTCCTCCAGTGGCAAAAATCAGGCTGGGACTGGGAAGTGAGTCACCTCTCAGAAGCACAGGGAGCTTATTTTTCTTTCTCGGAGTGCATTTCTTAATAATTTCAACCTGATCCTTCAGCGCTTGTTAGTTGAATCCTTTCTTAAAGTCTAAGCCACACAGAGAAAGGGCTGTGGCACCAGGACTTTTCCCAATCGTTAGGAAGGGGAGTTTTTAAATACCAAAAACATCCAGAGGGCAAAGAGCCCTGAAATCCTATGTTACATAAGCAGATGTCAGAGGACTGTGCTGGGGTTGCGCTCCACCAGCCAGTCTCCGCTGAGATACCTTAACGCTGCACCAGCCCCCAGAGGAGCCCCGCAAGCTGCAAACTATGGGTGCAGGAAGAACTTTCCTATCAAATATGCAAAATTGCCTAGAGCGGTGCTGGATGAGGCTGGGTTAGCCCGCGGTGAGAGTCAGCAAGGCTCCAGCCTAGAGAGTCTGCCCTCCCCCACCCCACTCCCCGAGTCCGGGTCCACCAGGCACTTTGTGCCACTGGGACGCCCAGCTCCCTCTCCTTTGCCTTGCGTATGAGCCCTTCTGTCCTACCGAACCGTTATTCGGCTTTTCAAGTTCATAGAAAATACCTATAGCAATTACAGTCACCCGCATCCCCCCCCCAAAAAAA